>JAVLUX010000006.1:53085000-53152500 GCA_032164185.1 Moxostoma hubbsi
AGAGGGGGAGGGGTGGGTTACATGCCCGAGTCTGGATGTACGTTTGATATTCAGAAATATAATTGATATTTCATTCATATTAAAAGGTGCAGTTTGTACGATTCAGAAACCCTCGTTATTAGCGACACCTGTGGCCGTTAAGTGAACTGCAGCAGCTGCCTGACGCTTGTGCGCACACTCAATTGGGACGTGAGCGAGCATCGACCAAAACAATGACTTAAATGTACAAAGAGACTGAACGTGATTCGAAACCAGCGTATTTGCTTAAATTGATCCTGTATACCTGACTTTTAGTATAAAGAGAAGATCGTTGAAATTATTTGAAAGTTACGAATCAAGGTAACTTGCAATTCGTCAGCGTTAGCAGGCAAGATCTAGTTAGCTAAAATGGCACAGATCAATCCTTATGGCACTATATTTCACATGCTTTGCTGTTATGTACATTTTTTTTGGCTTACTCTGAGTTTGATTAAGAGTCGATGTTGTGCTGGGAGCCCCATCTCTAAGATAACGTTACCTAGTGTTGCAGACTATCTGTTGACGCTGTTGATTAGCGGAAGAGAAGCTAGTACTGACGCAAGGCTCTCGGGAGCGTGCATAAGCGTCACATTCTTTGGATTTTCCCGGTAAAACAGACCCACTCCTTTCTCATGAAAATCACTCTACAGGCTTTAATAGGCAACATAGGAAGTCCGGGAAGGGCTCATTTTTTAAGTTGTGTTACAAGCCGTTTACACATTGGCAAAAAAGGTGAATATTACATTAAAACGGTTACAAATTGCACCTTTAAGTCAGTCATCTTTCCTACTACTTAAATCACTCTATGATCTCTACAAGTAAGCTGATAAAATACTTTCAACTCAAATCAATGATTCATGTCTATCTATTTATTTATTTGGCAAGTAAAGCAGTCAGACGGACATTTTTGCAATATAAACATTAAGAAATTCTCAGGAGACTCTGCAGTCTCTTTCTTCTCACATATGAACATATTTTTAACTATATTTTATGTTAATTTATATATTTAGCAAGTAGTCGTGTAATAAGCCGCATAATGAGCAGTTAGGCGGCCATTTTTGCAATATAAACTTTAAAGAATTTTAAAACAAACTGGAAGCAGAATTCAGCCGTTTCTGGAGACTTTCTTTCTTCTCACATAAACATTTTTTTTTATTCAAAATCAACATTGTTCATACATTTATTTGTTTTGAAAATAGTCGTGTAATAAGCAGGATAATGAGCTGTCAGACGGTCAGAACGTTGACGCAAAGCGGAGGTGGAATTCAGCTATTTTTAGGAAATTCTGCAGTCTCTTCTCATATAATAACAATTTCAAAGCACATCAAAGCATTTATATATCCATGTATTTATTTATTTGCCAAGTAGTCGTGTAATAAGCCGGATAATGAGCAGTCAGATGGTCATTTTCGCAATGCAAACCAGGTTAAATTCAGTTTCTGCGATTTCTTTTTCACACAATAACAATTTCAACTCAAACCAATATTTCATGTCCATAATAAGCAGAATAATACACAGACAGCTTTATTGAAAAATAAATTTCCAATCCCCCAGTCAGGATTTATTTTGCGATAACACATCCCTTATGTAACGTACATTTTATACGCAATATGGCTAGTTCTAGTTTTTTTATTTTTGTCAACTTTTGCTCGGTTAACAAATATGGTTCAAAAAGAAGCCAAACGCTGCATATAACAAAGTGCCATGATGGTGACTTTTTTTTTTTACATAGTTGTAAACCAATATGCCATTTCTGCCAGGCTGTTTAATCTGCCAATGATTTGGTCATTTTGCGACCAAATTTGATATTTTGATTTTAATTTTGCCATCATATGGCTTCAGAAGGCGCATGGGCACATGGGCCACTTTTATGGGTCTTTTTTGCTATTTTTAAATTACAGATTTTTTTATTTCCAAGTAAACTGGTAAGCACGTAAGCCAAACTAAAACAACTGCCAACTATCATGTGTACCAAAAACAACAAAATGGATGGAGACTGATTGTTGAACCCTTAAGGAAACCAAGAATCAATTTTATCAAGACTGAGAGAGTTTATTAGGACACCTGCGGGCATTTCACAACATGGACGGCCATGGAAAACAGCACAATGCTTCTATAAGCCTTATTCAGGATGACAATGAGTCTGCAAACAGAAGGGAGGATGAACAGCTGACTGTCTGGTGCAATCAAAAAACCTGGAGCTGAACACGCTCAAAACGGTGGAGATGATTGTGGACTTTAGGAGGAACACCCCAACATTGACCCCCCTCACCATTCTGAACAGCACTGTGGCAGCAGTGGAGTCATTCAGGTTCCTGGGCACTACCATCTCACAGGAGCTGAAGTGGGACACCCACATTGAGAGTTAGGATAAGAGCTGGTATAATAGGATAAGAGCAATACCATTCTGTTGCCTTCTGGCCGACACTTCAGAGCTCTGAGCACCAGAACCGTCAGGCACAAGAACAGTTTTTCCTTCAGGCGATCCATCTCATGCACAGTTAAAGATGCCCCATTGAGCAATAATTATGTGCAATTCACAGTTTAGTCTTTTTATATTTATCCAACCTATATAACAGATTTGTATTTGTACTAGTGTTGTCAAAAATACCGGTACTCAAACAAAAACATTTTCATGATACCAGAATTTCTGAAGGCACCGGAGAACCGAGTCGGAACTTTCGAACGCTCGCTCACAATAAGCAAAACATGGAGACAAGCAAAGCTGCTGCGGAGTCTCAGCTGAATCTTGTCGAAAAGTGGAAAAAGCCAGGTTTGGAAATTCTTTGGATTTGAGGCTGATGAAAAGGGAAACACATCATAGAGCAGCAAAAACCTGTTTGTAAACGCTGCTTTCACAATTTTCTGACGAAAGGAGGAAACACGTCAAACTTAATAAAGCACCTGAAATACAGACACCCGGATTTATTCAAGCAACTAAAGCAGGAGAGTTTAAAAGCATATTATCATCTGCATTAGGGCTGAAACGATTAGTCGACATTATCAACAACGTCGAAAATAAAAAAATTGATGGGAAAAATTTTCATTGTCGAAAAGTCGTTTGATCTCATTTAACGAAACATGAAATCACATTAAACTGTAATTTAGAATATTTTATTTTCTAACATTTTCGGGGACGCTCATCCCTCGAGCGCGGACGCTTAATGCAGCTAGATTACAACGCGACAGCTCGCGACTTATTTAATCATAATATACGTCACTGTGCATTTCTTATCATGGAGAAAAATGGCAATATGCAGCTTTATTAATACGAGAGCACTTTGCACATTAGTTTGGAACTTGTTTATTCATTCTATTGTGTTTGTTTATTTCTTTTTTTTTAATACTTGGTAAAAACTTAAAAGTAAAAGTTGCAAAAGTTGAAGCAAATCTTATACAAGTCTTCAAAAATACTTTAAACGTACATTGTACAGTTTTGTTATAATTCAAAAATAATATATTTAAATTAAAGTGTTGCTCAATGGCATATTTTTGTTCTTAGTTCAGCTGTTAATGTTTTGTTAACTTTGTTAATAAAAGAGTGTTGTTCAGTAACCTGTTTTTGTGTTTTGCTTTGGTACCGAAATTGGTATCGAGTACCATGAAATTTCACTGGTGTTGGTACCGACTGCTGAAATTTTGGTACCGTGACAACACTCATTTGTACTCATTGTTGGCAATAAAGCTGATTCTGATTTTTACATTAAAAACATCTACAACAGCGTCGGGTAGTTACTGACTCAACAACCTGCCCTCGGGCATCACCAGAGTGCCGGGTGTGCCCCTGACGGCCTGTATACATTTCACAAACTCTACACAGAAAGACTGACGTAACAGAAAAGAGCAGCTTCCTCACGCCATCCATATGTTGCCTGGTTTTCTAAAACGAGGCCTTCGGATAGCGTCAAATTAGCTTCTCGAATGGAAGATCATTCAAACGGGCTCTTACAACAGAGGGATTTTTTTCCTTTTCTTTTTTCAGTTACACAACATGCCTGAGGAGCTTATGTCTCCTTTGGTGGCGATCAATGAGGGCATTTTCTCATTAGTGAACAAGGCTGAGGCTTTTCAACGTCATTATTATTCCCAAGGGAACTAAAGTGATGAAAAGAGAGGGTGAAGCTAACACAAAAGAGTCTAAACCTGAGGGGACCGAAGCAGAAGTTTTAGTATATACTTCCTGGAGTCCAAATGTAATACTAGAACACTACTTACTGCACACTGCGCAGTATATACTACAGATTGTTTTTAAATATTAAGTAAAACAGTATGGATTATGCAACGATATGCTTCATTGTGGTCACATGACCTCACTATATTAATGTTTAATTTAGCAAGTTATCATCTCAGAAATAAAAAAAATGGTTAATTCACTTTTTTGTAACAAATATAAATAAATTAACTCAAATAATGAAAATAAAGTCAAGAAAGAGATGTTAAAATCATGGTTGCTTTCAGTTCACACGTTAATTGGAAGATCATGTCAAGCACGTGCTTTGTTATATACGGCACATTTTGGCAGATGTACTGGGAGGTCCAGGTATTCTTTGGATACAGGAAACTTGTATATACTTTGCATAATATACATACTGCCAAAATAGTAGGCTATTAGTAGTATGGTAGTGTGTGCCATTTCGAACAACCCTTGATTTCACCCAAAAAAACAAAACATTTTTATCCTCTTTTTCGCCCATTTTGGAATGCCCAATTCTCATTACTTAGTAGGTCCTCGTGGTGGCGCGGTTACTCGCCTCAATCCGAGTGGCGGAGGACAAGTGTCAGTTGCCGCCGCTTCTGAGACCGTCAATCCGCGCATCTTATCACGTGACTCGTTGTGCATGACACCGCGGAGACTCACAGCATGTGGAGACTCATGCTACTCTCCACGATCCACACACAACTCACCACACGCCCCATTGAGAGAACCACTAATCACCACCACGAGGAGGTTACCCCCATGTGACTCTACCCTCCCTAGCAACCGGGACAATTTGGTTACCTCATGTGACTCTACCCTCCCTAGCAACCGGGACAATTTGGTTACCTCATGTGACTCTACCCTCCCTAGCAACCGGGCCAATTTGGTTGCTTAGGAGACCTGGCTGGAGTCACTCAGCACACCCTAGAATCGAACTCGCGACTACAGGTGTGATAGTCAGTGTCAATACTCGCTGAGCTACCCGGGACAAATGCAATTTCTAAAAAAACTAAATAATTTCTAAATAATACATTTAGCAAACAAATCCCTGATTTCTTAAAAAAAAAAAAAATGAAACCGGGGTCCTGGGTATCTCGGCGAGTATTGACGCTGAAGTTTGAATCCAGGGCGTGCTGAGTGACTCCAGCTAGGTCTCCTAAGCAACCAAATTGGGCCGGTTGCTAGGGAGGGTAGAGTCACATGGGGTAACCTCCTCGTGGTGGTGATTAGTGGTTCTTGCTCTCAATGGGGCGTGTGGGGAGTTGTGTGTGGATCGCGGAGAGTAGTTTGAGTCTCCGCGGTGTCGTGCACAACGAGTCACGTGATAAGATGCGCGGATTGACGGTCGCAGAAGCGGCGGCAACTGAGACTTGTCCTCCACCACCTGGATTGAGGTGAGTAATCGCGCCACCACGAGGACCTACTAAGTAGTGGGAATTGGGCATTCCAAAATGGGAGAAAAGAGGATAAAAATTAAATAAATAAATAAACTAAACTCACGTTTCAAAAGAGAGCAAATTCAATAAAAAAAAAACCCATCCTAAACAAAACAAAAAACACATTTAAAAGCAAACAAATCCCCGATTAATATAAAAAATAAAAAAAAACACAACACAAAAAGTCTCAAAAGAGACAGCGTGACACAAACTGTGACTTACCGAGACTTCAAAGACTTCCTGAGTGTCATCGAGCATTTGAACACGGATGGAGATTAGTCTGCCGGGTGGCATGGTGGGGGGCCGACTGCCAGGCTCAAGCGTGCTGATGCCCATGCTCTCAGGAGCCCCGAGCCTTTGGCCTGCCACCGAGGGCTGCTCCTCTGGTTCCACCATACTGACACAAACCCACCTGAGAACATAAACATGCACAAAACTCAATCTGGGGGAATACAGTTTAGGAAAACTATCATGGTAATACCATGGTATTGGACACTGCCATTATGGCATCTTGGTACTCTTAGAAGTACTCTGAACCACCACGAAATAGATGAATGTGGTAATACAGCATCATAACATATTTCAAGTACCGTGGTATTACCATCTGATAACGTCTCTGTACTTTCTTGTGAATCCTGGCGATCGCATTTGTCCGAGGCATTTTTTGCCTTGGATGTAACTGGAATTTTTAATTCGCATTGCCCTGAAAAATGCCAAGGAGCATACCACGATTTAGGATTCCTGATATGTACTTTGCTATAAACAAATCATGCTGCTATGACAATATCACACAAACACACAGATGTTTGGTTAATGCAGAATTCGACCGCAGATGAAAAACTAAAATAGGCGTAAACAACGATTCCAAAGGGAATTTAGCGGGGATATGTACAGATGAGGCAGCGCTCAGGTGTTGCAATGAGAGTCTGAGCGGTATCAAATCTGCTGAACTCCACAATGCCCTTAATACTGTTACAACAGCTTAAAAACCAACAAAACAATAGTCCTGCCATCACTCAGTTTTGCAGCGGGTTACGGATTTAGGAAGTCATTAGAGGTGGGTTTAGAAGGCATTATATGCAGGGATTTTCAACCTTAGATCAAGGCTAGTCAACTGGCGGACTGAGGGCCAAATCTGGCCTGCCAATCATCCAATCATGGTCCTTTATCTGGCCCTCCGACAGATTTTTTTAAATACCTCTGCCCACAACTCACGCCGGGTTCACACATCCTCCGTAAGCGGCACGTTTCGCGACCATATTAACAGATTACACCGTTCCCACTTTAAGCATGAGTTGCAAGGTGACACGTACCAGAAGCGGCAGTATTTTCGGTACAGTATTGAGTATTGACGCTGACTACCACCCCAAGAGTCGCGAGTTCGAATCCAGGGTGTGCTGAGTGACTCCAGCCAGGTCTCCTAAGCAACAAAATTGGCCGGTTACTAGGGAGGGTAGAGTCACATGGGGTAACCAAATTGTCCCGGTTGCTAGGGAGGGTAGAGTCACATGGGGTAACCAAATTGGCCCGGTTGCTAGGGAGGGTAGAGTCACATGGGGTAACCAAATTGGCCCGGTGGCTAGGGAGGATAGAGTCACAGGTAACCTCCTTGTGGTGGTGATTAGTGGTTCTCTCAATGGGGCGTGTGGTAAGATGTTTGGATCGTGGAGAGTAGCATGAGCCTCCACATGCCGCGAGTATCCGTGGTGTCATGCACAACGAGTCACATGATAAAATGCGCGGATTGACGGTCGCAGACGTGGAGGCAACTGAGACTTGTCCTCCGCCACCCGAATTGAGGCGAGTAACCGCGCCACCATGAGGACCTACTAAGTAGTGGGAATTGGGCGTTCCAACATTGGGAGAAAAGGGGATAAAATAAAAATTGCATTTGACTAAAATACAGGAAATACAATTTTAGAAAAATAAAAAATATGATTAAATCGAAGATTAACCGATTATCAAAATAATCCTATTTTGAGATTTTCACCGCATGCTGATAAATTACATTTGCAGGGGATCCAGACAGAAAAATGGGCCGAAACCGCCCAGTTCAAAGATATTACAGCCGATGACCACCGTATAACACTTCTCTTCCCAATCTGATGAAACATATACACTATAATCAAACAGTCCTTTTCAAATCTCTGTACATGAAAGAGAGATGAGAGAAGAGACCCCTTTCAGATTGACAGACTATCATCCGCCACATCAAGTGGTTACCATCGAGACGACACCTCAAGAGTACAGTCCAAAAATTACAGGAACAATTACAGTAGCGTTTCTCTCCGTTGCCTCAAAACAAACACAGCTAGAGGGAATTAGACAAGAAGGATCTTGTTTAATATGCAAATGCGAGTTATTCTTGAGAGCTGATATGCAAATTATATGAACATTTGTGCGGCTACAGAATACTTAGTGTTTTTTTGCATACAGAAGATTTGCCTGTTCACAATACAATGGAAGTGTCCCAAAAAGCATGGGATAGTCTTTACAATAGCACATAGCAGTTAGTAAACAGGTTACATGCTGTAAAAGGTATCACTCGTGAATATTGATACGTTATAGTTTAATAATTAAAATGATTATAGAGGGCAATCGTAAAAGTGATGCGTGACCTGGCAAAGAGCACTAATAAAACACAACCACACAACACATATTCCTGAAGGAACCTCACATCAAGACTAACTTTTAACATTCAAATGAGCATTCGGACAGAACTGCGTTCATCACAGACTCTCAGACATGCTAGAAAGGCAAGTCACAACAGGAGAACAAGCATGAAGGGGTTTCTAAACAAGTAAAACCAGCCAGCCTTCACCAATTTCACAACAAACTCCATTCCAGAGACAAGAAATAGGATTATCGTGCATATCAGATTGTTAACCTTGGAGAATTTAAAGGGATATTTCACCAAAAACGGTATAATTCTGTCATTATCTACTCAGCCCATACTGCACAAAATCATTTCCTTATTGAGTGTTTTGTCTTGTTTTCCCATGAAAGATGACTCTAGATAGAATTATCTGAAAACAAGACAATATAACCAAATTTAGTAACGTTTATGCCTATAAAATGAAAAGAAAAGCACTTATTTGCCGCTGGGGAAAGAAATTAAAAAACTTTGATTCAAAAGCAAAACAAGTTTATTTTTCTTACCCCATTGGCGAATAGTTTATTCTTGCTCTAAACATAAATTCCACCAAATTTTGTTCGATTTTGCTGAAAACAAGACTAAATATCTAACGGCATTCTGCTTCTCAAGTTCGATATTTTTACCAGAAATTACGAATAATCAAAAATACTGATTTTTTGCAGTGGGTCTGAGAGAAACGCAAGCAAGTGGGGAAAGATAATATATTTCAAGTGGAATAATTCATTGTATGTTTTACTGTTCATTGACAAGATTGCAAGACGGCTGTGATTCGATAATGAATCAATTCCAATTCATTTTAATTCAATACTGATGTCTGATGAAGAGCATATAGCTCAAATAATTACATTTATTTGTCTCTCGGTGAGCTCATTCAATTGATTTTGAAGCAACAGTGTGCCAACTTTGTTGTGTATTACCATGACACAAATACACAAATTGTTAAATATAAATATTGATGCATGGATCTATACAATATCATGAGAAAAAGTATCACGATATATCGATATTTGATGGTATCAACACAGCCCTACCTTGCAGAATCCATTCCTGACCAACTCCGAATGTGGTTTCAGTGAACCAAGATGCAAGATCATGATGCATCTTGGGTGCATTTAAACCTGGTATTTAATGTCGTCAAGTGCAATCCGATAGTGATCCAATCACTGTAAATGCATGTCAATGCAAGGTGTAAATGGGGCCTTAGTGTAACAGGGTAAATAATCTCTCGAATACTCTGAAAGCTCTTTGTGTTTGGGAGTCTATTCTGTGGCATTATGTGAGCCCTGACAGTATGTCCAGTGAATCAGATGTTAGTTAAGTAATAGCAGATCAATACAGCTTATCAGCTATCAGCAATGCTTTGATCATCAAGGGAATGAGGGACTGTCATTATGTTCCTACAGGGAAGACATCAGAACACAGGACTATAACAACACGGTGACTTGAGCGTTCTTGTGATGGATGGACGATGATTAACAGCATTTTGATATTGATTTTCTTGTACTGTTTGACATTTTGTGTAATGAAGAAGGTAATCGAGACACAGTGAAAAGAGAAGTCGAAAACAATGCTGTATTTTATTCAGAGATATTCTCAACCGAAACGATTTTCAATGGCATTTTGTATACAAAATACAATTCAATGATGGCTATTTAATGAAATTAACTCTTATTTTACATAATATTTACTTAAAATGTACTTAAACGTTTAAAGAAAATAAAAACATTAGTATCCACTGAAAAATTGATTTTGGAAGAAAAATGTAATTTCACATTCACTCCTTTTTCAGCCATGATGGGGTACGGTAATCGGCCAACAATCGCGGTTGATAATCTCAAAATGGCTTACATTTCCAGATTTTTTGGCCTGGCCCAAAACGATTGGCCAATTCCGAAGACTTCTGTTCATTGACGAAAGGGGCACAGTTATCGGCCAATGCTGATAATCTCAAAATGGACAAATATCGGGCAATTAATAGGCCTGGCTAATATATTGGTCTATCACATACACTTCTGTTAATCGGTTAATTCTGTTAACTGCACACGGTTTTCAGCCGATAATCAAAATATTGTGCAATATTGGCCAATTTACTGGCCTGGCCAAAAATTCAATCACCAAGAATTCTGCTAAACCGTAAAGTGGGCACATTTATCGGAAAATGTTGATAATCATAAAGTCAAATCAGTAATCAATTGGTTAATTATACGGTATATTATATAATTAAAATTAAAATAATTTGCCAGTATCATTAAATTTACTGGACTGGCCAAGATTCAGTCACCAAGACTTCTATTAATCTGCAAATTGGGCACAATTATCCGAAAATGCCCATAATCTCAAAATGGCCAAATATCGGCCAATTAATTGGCCTGACCGATATATCGGCCTATCGCTGAAACTTCTGTTTAACTGGCCAAGTGTAAACAGTTATCAGTCGATAATCTTAAAATGGCCAAAGATAGATCAGCTGATTGACTGGTCTGGTCAATATAATTAATGAAAAGGCCAAAAAAAATAAATTACAAAATAAACTTAAAGAAATAAAAGAAAGAATTTACTAGAAAAACAGGAGAATAGAGGTGACTGATAGCAACAGAGTCCAACAGGCTCTCAATGTCCATTATGCTAAAACAAACAGTGCAATAAAGAGGCCCATTCTTTCCTGTCCTGAGCTGAAGTTACTGGTTACATACATTTAAACTGAATGAGTAATTGAGAAGTGGCTCCTCTGGGACATTTAATCCCCCTGGTTGGCAGTTTCATTACCCACCCAAAACAGACTCTTTTAGGACAGTACGTTCAGTAGAACAGCAGAGCTTTAATTTACTTTTCAACTACTTGATGTATGCTTCTCTATTATCAACCCTCACTATACCAGAACGGCCCTTTAATTACACAAAGACTGATCATCCTTACAATGGAAATACAAACAGCAGGCCTGAATGAACTCCTGTACTCATATAAAGACTTTTAAAGAACTACATATTCATTGAAACTACAGTCTTTAAAACCTACATTATGACACTTATTGTGTAGGACCTGCACAATATTAGGCAGGTGGTTTTAATGTTGTGGCTGATCGGTGTATATTAGAGGTCAACCGATAGCAGATTTTGCAGATACCATTTAACTAGGGTGGTGAGAAAGGCCGATAGCTGATTAATTAGCCGATAGTTTTTAAAAACGACTTACAGAATGTCCAAATATTTTCTTATTCTTTAGTTACTAGGACAGGCACAGAACAAGTGTCAAGCTCTGAAATGGCTTAAGTTTAATTTTTACAATGAGTGGAAACATAATTTCAGATAGTGCCTTTCACCGATATATCAGTATCAGTATGTTTACCGATATGCAAAGATAAGAAAAGTTATTTTTAGAACATATGATGAAAACAGTGCTTTAGAATTGGTGTCATTACATAGTTTATCCAGCAGAGCGCGCTCTGACTCCATTGTTTACAGAGCTGAACTGATGGTGCAGACACGGCGGATTTGAGCGATGCGGAGTCGAGCGGTGCAGAGTCGAGCGGTGCGGACCGGCGCGGTGTCGAGTGGTGCGGAGTAGAGCGGTGCGGACCGGCGCGGTGTCGAGTGGTGCGGAGTCGAGCGGTGCAGAGTCGAGCGGTGCGGAGTCGAGCGGTGCGGACCGGCGCGGAGTCGAGCGGTGCGGAGTCGAGCGGTGCGGAGTCGAGCGGTGCGGTGTCGAGCGGTGCGGATCGGCGCGGAGTCGAGTGGTGCGGAGTCGAGCGGTGCAGAGTCGAGCGGTGCGGACCGGCGCGGAGTCGAGCGGTGCGGAGTCGAGCGGTGCAGAGTCGAGCGGTGCGGACCGGCGCGGAGTCGAGCGGTGCGGACCGGCGCGGAGTCGAGCAGTGCAGAGTCGAGCGGTGCGGACCGGCGCGGAGTCGAGTGGTGCGGACCGGCGCGGAGTCGAGTGGTGCGGAGTCGAGCGGTGCGGACCGGCGCGGAGTCGAGCGGTGCGGACCGGCGCGGAGCGGTGCGGAGTCGAGCGGTGCGGAGCGGAGTCGAGCGGTGCGGAGCGGAGTCGAGCGGTGCGGAGTCGAGCGGTGCGGAGTCGAGCGGTGCGGTGCGGAGTCGAGCGGTGCGGACCGGCGCGGAGTCGAGCGGTGCAGAGTCGAGCGGTGCGGAGTCGAGCGGTGCGGAGTCGAGCGGTGCGGAGTCGAGCGGTGCGGAGTCGAGCGGTGCGGAGCGGTGCGGAGTCGAGCGGTGCGGAGTCGAGCGGTGCGGAGTCGAGCGGTGCGGTGCGGAGTCGAGCGGTATCTTCTTGGTAAATTACATACTAGTTTGTGAAATACATACTGGAAAGTTAATAAACAATGACCCCATCATTTTCCCTTTTCAATATAACTAATATAATGTTAATCCTGACCCTAACAACCATGTCACTCATGTCTGTTAGCTATAGTTTGTAAGTGCAGTAAATAATGTAGCAGATTGAAAGGTAAACATCAGCGCATCTTTTTCAGCTCAGTAAACAACAGTGCGGTGGTGGATAGTGTCTGTTGACTGTTGTTTTCACAACCCATCTTTGTTGGTCCATCTTTTCCTCTCAGTGACAACGAGCTTATAGCTAACTAAATAACCACGTAGCTACTTTCATTGCTTGTCAGCTGAGTGGAAGCTAATGTGTAAACATGTATT
Source organism: Moxostoma hubbsi (assembly GCA_032164185.1). Taxonomy (NCBI): domain Eukaryota; kingdom Metazoa; phylum Chordata; class Actinopteri; order Cypriniformes; family Catostomidae; genus Moxostoma; species Moxostoma hubbsi. Next base: position 53,097,967 of record JAVLUX010000006.1, read on the forward strand.
CACCAAACTATTTTGTTCAGGATTCACAGTTTCGTACCCCCTTCAACCAAACAATTCCAGTCGTAGCATTTATAAAAGTTAATATTTAAAAGTCTGGTTTTCCACTGTTGAAAGTTTCCCCTGAACTTGTAAAACAGAATACGGTGTAACAACACTGACACTGTTTATGTCTTGACTTGGCAGGTGTAAATGCTGCTTGTTTTACAACCTGGCAATAATTGACTTGCAGTACGAATATAGTCAGCATTTGACTGATCATAAACCATAATTCTGATGGTTATTGAGCTATTTATTACATTTTTATTTATTTTTTAGTTTCTCATTTTTCTACCTTTGCATTGTCATATCGGTGTAAAATCTGTGAATCAACATAGAAAAGGTCTGTTTTCATTCCAGCTCAAAAATTAACTATATCAGCTGCCATAATCGGTAATCGGTGAAATCCCCCCCCCCTCTAAAATCGGTCTCACAAATCCCATATCGGTCGGGATCTAATTTCATGAACTATTGTTGTAGCTAGAGGTCGACCGATAGTGAATTTTGCCGATACTGATAACTAAGGTGGTGGAAAATGCGGTTAACTGATTAATAAGCAGATTGTTTTGTTTTTAAATCGATTTATAGCCTAGTAAGATTAAAAATGTTTCAGTCCTTACCATGTTGGGCACAGAATTTGAGATTACAAGAGTTCTGAAAATATTAAAATCTCAAAAGCATGTTATTGTGCAACCAGAATTCCAATAATAACCTGAAAAGTTTACATTTGGTGCATAACGTTGACATTTTAAATATATATTACAAAAAAAAAAATCCAGAAATACACCAGGGACTTTTATTTTAAAAAGTACAGAGACTTGGCTCCATTACAATGCTCTACATGTAAGTATTTAACAATTTAAGCTTTTTAAAGCCTAAATATATTCAATATATCCATATTTATTTATATATATATATATATATATATATATATATATATATATATATATATATATATATATATATATATCCATATTTATATATATACACACACACACACACACACACACACACAAAAAGCAACTATCAGCACTGATATATCGGTCTAGCTCTTATTGTAGCCAAGTATATACAAAATTATTAAATAACTAAAATAGTCAAATACTTACTCAAAAATAATCAAGGCATGTTTAAAAAAAAAAAATAACAACATTAATTTGATTGAAATGGTCAGTTTAAATTGATTCACAGAAATTAACTTAACGACCCGGTCACCATTTTTGCTACTTAAGATTAAACCAGAGACGCCATTAAAACATCTGTCTAATGTTCTCCACATATTTCTCAAATAATAGTGTCACGCAAAACATTTTTTATTGCATAATTAGACTAATGACATGCTCTTTACAAAATGTAATGGCTAAATTAAAAGTGCATTAAAATCATTGCATTATGTTCTGTAATTTAACATCTGCAGCAAAATCACTGTGAACATATTCCACATATCACCAGCATTGCTCAATTGTTGGGTACATCGTGCATTTCACATGATTAGTTCTGCACTAGTTACGAGTAAAGCAGGTTGATCGACTTTCTTTGCAGTATAGATTCAACACAAATGATTTTCTCACGCAAGATTCTGGTAATACTTTTCTCAAAGGGGTTTCACTATAAATTATAATGTCTTCCCATGATTTTCTAACCCATAATCTGCCCCAAGAGTGCTCATACAAACATATAGAGAAGGGATCAAATTCCTTTTTCAGCACGCAGAAGAGTTGCACGTCTCATTTTACAGTAGATGTAACGCAATCTTTGGTATAATAAAGTATCAAAATATTGATTTTAATAAATTGTTCATTATACTTAAGAATTATGAGCAACAGTTAAAGTGAAGCTTCATGCAAGGGACGGCCAATACGTTTATGATTATATGAGCCTATTCTAAAGTAGTGAACTTTTGTTACTGTGATTTGAGATCCTCTTACTATAGTTGGCCGGTAACAGGAAACACTTCATGCACACCAAAACGCTGTTGCCATGCTGAGCGTTAAAACAGTTGTTGGCAAACAAAGCGAAAGGGAAACCTATACAGATTTAGTCTAAACTGGAAACCTTAAGCCACAGAAAGAGTGAAAGTAAGAGGCATGCAAATACAGAAGTTCACATTAACATGTCAAAGCTATAAACAACTCGCCCGAGCGAAGACATGGGGAGTATTTCTGGAGAAAAAGTGACATTTGACCAAGAAGAATTATAGCAACAACATGTGCTACACAATTACCACAATTTTTGGAAATGGAACCATGGTAAATTCATCTTTTTGGACATTTTCGGACACGGTACCACAGTAAAATCATGTTTTTTGGAAAAGGAATCATGGTAAATTTATCTTTTTGGACGTGTACTATAGTAATACCATGTTTTCAGACACAGTACCATGGTAAAACTAATTATTTGGAAATGGTACCATGGTAAATCCATGTTTTTAGGGCGAAGTCTACTCTACTCAGATCTAGCCTACTCTCACAACACAAAATACCATGTTTTTGGACATTTTCCATGTTAATACCACGTTTTTGGACAAGAAGCCACAGTAGACCATGTTTTAGGACACGGTACCATGGTAAACTCATTGTTTCGAACATGTACCATGGTAGTAAAATGTGTTTGGATATATACTACAGTAATACCATGTTTTCGGACAAGGCACCACTATAAATCCATGTTTTTAGATATAGAACTATTGGTAACACCCTATTTACGGATGTGTAAATATTTGTGGACATGTTACTATGGTAAAACCATGTTTTCGGACATGGCAACACGGTAAACCCCCGTTTTTTGGAATTGTACCATGGTAAAACCAATTTTTTGGGAAATGGCACCACAGTAAATCCATGTTTTTGGACAAAGTCTACTCTACTCAGATCTAGCCTACTCTTACAACACAAAATGCCATGTTTTAGGGCACATTACCATGGTAATAGCATGTTTTCAGACATGGTACCATGGTAGTAGAACCACCTTTTTTATCATGCAACTACAGTAGTACCATGTTTTAGGAAAGTGTTCCTTGGTAATACAATGTTTTTAGGACACATTACCATGGTAAATCCATGTTTTGTACACAGTATCATTGTATTACTATATTTTTGACATGATATCATGATAATACCAAATTTTTGGACATGGCACCACAGTAATTCCATGTTTTTGGACATGGTACTATTGGTAATAACGTTTTTGGATGTGTAACATTGTAATACCCTATTTTAGGACATGGTACCACAGTAGTACCACATCTTTGGTAATGGTACCATGGTAAAAAAAAAAAGTTTTTGGACATTAACCAAGGTAAAAATATTTTTTACCATTTAACATGGTATTAACATATTTTAGGACATGGTATCATGGTAATACCACATTTTTTAAACATGTACAATGGTAAATCCATAATATTATTTGTTGTACCTAGTATTATGGTAATACCATCTCCATGCCATGGTAGTGCCACGTACTTATTTAAGTTATAAAATAAGAGACCCATTTCAAAGGGCAAAACGGGGCATTTTATGGCTCAATTCTAAACAGTTACTTTGTTCAAACACCATTAAACAAACATTTATTTTCCATGTTTTACAAACACTCACACACCCATTATAGGGAAGAGGGAGCAAAACCAAAGAGGAACTAAACCCACGGTGCTGCAGCTTTTGTTATGTTCACAGACTCGTGCTCACCGAGCGAGTTAACCTGCCTTTCAACTTGTTTGCCTGAAATTTCCCATGGATGTGCTCGGCCAGACAGATGGGTGTTCAACAGTGGCCGCTCTGTGAGGCAGACATGCACAGACTCACTGTACACATGTGAACGCATGGATCAACAACACTGGCCTTGAGTTTGCTATAAAGTGTGCCTTTGACCAAACAACTCCACAAAGAACACTTTGAAAACACATGAATGACCAAGGCCTGTTCTAGACTGCTTGTCAATGTAAACAATATACAACACTCAACATATTGTCTAATTAGTGTTGTTTGCTAAGGCAAGCACATCTAGTACAATTGCTTCTAATAAGAGTTTAGGATTTAAACAAACTCCTGACTCAAAGTATTAAACTTTCCATTTCAACTCATGTGGAGGTGTGCTATTCTTTTCCACGTAATCAGACTTTATACATGTCACATGTTGGACGATACAATTGATGAAAGTAATTTTAATTTGACCAGTGAGCAACCACCCTGAACGCCTTAGAAATACCCTAGCAACAACCCAGGATATCAGAGCAATATCCTTACAACCACCTAGCAATGACCAAGCAACCATCCAGATCATCTTATCAATCACAGCCCTAGCAACCACCCAGAACATTCTAGCAACAACCTAGCAAAGCCCTAGCAACCATCCAGAACATCCTAGCAACCACCTAGCAATGCCCTAGCAACCATCCAGAACATCCTAGCAACCACCTAGCAATGCCCTAGCAGCCATCCAGAACATCCTAGCAACCACCTAGCAATGCCCTAGTAACCATCCAGAACATCCTAGCAACCACCTAGCAATGCCCTAGCAACCATCCAGAACATCCTAGCCACCACCTAGCAATGCCCTAGCAACCATCCAGAACATCCTAGCCACCACCTAGCAATGCCCTAGCAACCATCCAGAACATCCTAGCAATGCCCTAGTAACCATCCAGAACATCCTAGCAATCACCTAGCAATGCCTTAGCAACCATCTAGAACATTCTAAGAACCACCTAGCAATGCCTAGAAACCCCTTAGCAGTGCCCTATCAAGCATCAAACAATCCCCTAGCAACAATACAGAACATCCTAGCAACCATCCAAAAAATCCTAACAACCACTTAGCAATGCCTAGAAACCCCTTAGCAATGCCCTATCAAGCACCAAACAATCCCTTAGCAACCATCCAGAACATCCTAGCAATGTGCTAGCAGACATCCAGAACATCCTAGCAACCACCTAGCAATGCCCTAGCAACCACCCAGAACATCCTAGCAACCATCTAGCAATGATTTAACAAAATTTTAGCAACATCCTAGCAATGACCTAACAACCATCCAGAACATCCTAGCTACCACCTAGCAATGCTCTAGAAACCATTCATAACATCCTAGCAAGCACCTAGTAATGGTGTAGCAACAACCCAGAACACCTTAGCAACGTGGGGTTAACTTTTGCAAAGGGCAAAAAACAATTGCAAAAATGTCATAAAATGTAGAAATCTAGTTAAATAGCCTTATTTAATTTATTACAATCCTCTTCCAAGTCTTTGTGTTCTTAAATATAGATGACACCCAAATACAATGTTTACTACACTTATTGATACTGTCTAGTATTAGCCACTGCTGTACTCAAAAAAGAAGGTTCTTACCCTGTTTGGAGATCCTACAGTATATTATCATTTTAATAACTACAGTATTTTGCCAAAAAAATCTTTTTAAGATGTTTAGCAGATGAAAATACCTAAAACAGACCTCTCAGAGATGAATGTGCTTTCTGGGTGGTAAATGTTGTAATAGAGTGGCAGTATTGCACATCCAGTGGTGTTGATCCAGTGGCACAGCAGATGTGGGGTATTCAAGTAATCCCTAAAGATCAGATGTTACTAGGTTAAGCTGTCTGTGGGTTACTAGAATCAAGAATCCATAAGACAGGGAAAGTCAATAAGGTGCAAATGATCAGGAGAACCACCCTACACCCTACAACCCACTTCCACTTAAAATACAGCATCACTAACCATTCCCAAATCAATGCAGTAAATGCATGCAATTAAAACAAATTATCTTCCTTTATCCCGCATATGGGATTATATACATCAGTAATGCTATATGATGGTGAAATGCTTGCTGAGTGACCCGTACAGACTTTTACTATGGTGCAGTGTTGGTATTAATACTATGGCACTCCTAGGTACTTGAATAAGATCACTGAGTGCCCTATAAACATGGTATCACCATTGCATTTCTTGTTATTTGAAGCTTGAGGAAAGCTACAGTAAAACATGACTATAGTAAAGCTTTGGTGTGAACATACTCTCCACTAATGATACGATATGACGCGTGGCAACCGTAGTCGCGGTGTACGAAGATTTCATCGTGTCGGAGATCGCGACAATGTAACAGCGATTCTCTGATCGTAGAACTCACAGGAACTCTTTTTCGCGCCAAGTTAGTAAAACTGGCCGGTCCATTTAGATCCAAGCCTTCAAGCCATAAAGTCCCTTACCTTTTATCCTGAATGAGTATTCCACGTGGATGTGTCCGTAGATGTTTTTAAAATCGTATTCCGTAAAGATAAGCCGGGCTGTGCACGCGCCGAAATCGCGGTTTATTGATATATCGCTTGTTATCCGGGTTAAGCGCTGAAACTCGCCGCCTTCCCGGTCGCCATGACTGAGCGATTGATCCCAGAGTGAAACCACAGGCTGATTTCATCCAATAAAACACTGCCTCCAGCCTCCAGCACCCGCACTACAGTCTCATGACGCACTGCTGAGTAATAGCGCCACCCAGCCGTGGATTCATCAATGCCTGGTGAGATGTTTTAAAACACCAAACGTGCCTGAAATGAACAAGTAACCGGTTAACCCTTTTCTGAAGAGGTTATTGTGAATAAGCACCTTAATTTGTTACACTAATTTTGACATCATCTTGATGTCTCAGAAGATAGCACATTTTGCCCTATAACCCAGCTAGCTAACAACCTCTGGGGAGTTTAGATGATGGTTATAAATATAAAACTTAAAAACTGACCATTAGGGAACGTTCTATGCAGGTTCTTAATAAATTGTTGCACAAAAACCTCCCTGCAACGTTCTAGAAACGTTGGTGTATGGTTGCAGATAATAGAACCCAAATAGAACGTTCGGAGAGCGTTCTGTGTTTGCAAGGAACTATTGTGCCTATATTTATTTACAGAATGGTACTATTTTTTACTCCATGAATTTTCAATAAAATAATAGCATTTTTACCATTTTGATACATGTTGTGACAATAAAAAAAAGAGTTAATTTTCATTAAGGTTTGCTTTTAGAAAATTTGGAACCCTTTAATGATCATTTGAATACTGCACCAATGTATCAGCTGCCGATATTTATAGTATTATTATATATAAGGCTATTGACCAAATTAAAACCATCGGCATATCGGTAATAAGCACGAAAACAGGGTTGAGTAACGGAATATATGTAACTGGATTATGTATTTAAAATACAAAATGTAAGTAACTGTATTCCACTAGTTACAATTTAAACTGTTTTCAAAAAGTAACTTGATTACTGAAGAGATTACTTTGCATTTTATTGTGATTTGTTACATAAAAATTGTCATATATTCCATCTTAAAATATACATTTTAAAAGTAACCCTGAAAGGCAATACGAAAAACCGATGGCTTATGATTTATTAGTAATACTTTGTAAAAACTCTGAATTCAAAAGGCAAATTCCAGAAATAATAGCCACAATAAGTAGAAGGCATTCCGAAGAAAATGCCATTTTTATTCTCTCCTCATGATAACGTGAAAACTTTGCCATAAACGAACCTGACAGTTGTGAAAGCGACACTTACCTTTAGGCTACATGAAACCATCCAAAACACTTTGAAACCTGCAGACTTTGACTTCTGAGATATTGGTAGGATATCCATTAATACCGCATGATTAATTGAATTAAGATTGAAATCGCAATACGGACTTGTTTGATTACTAAACCACAAAAGGCTGATAACAGAAGTGCAAAAATGTTTTAAGTAAATTTGTAATTTTTTCTTTTAAATGTTATCTTTAGTCTTTATAACTCTTTAAAATTTTGTCCGGTCATGTGGAACATATCCAATGTATAGATGTAGACTGATACATCGGTTTAACGATAAATCTGTGCCGAGAGTTGCTTTTTGGGAATATCAGTTATCGGTAATAGCTCAATGTCGATAGGTTTTTCTTATTATTTCTCCGCGTTACTCTGAAAACTACATGTGGTATGCAAAAAAAATATGCAACAATATAGTAACGTCCCTAATCAGCACATGCATTGTAACTGAGCCATGCCAACATTTCAGAATAAAAGTCCCTGATGTGTTTCAGGGTTATTTAGTGTTAAAAGTCCCATGTTAAGCACCCTATCGTCTTTTCTATATTATTGGTATTTGTTAAAAAAAAATAAACATCTGGGATTGTATTAATTTTTGACTTTGACCTCTACGACTGTGCCGACTAGAAAAACTGTGCAACATCCTCTAAACTATCAAGACGATTAAATAGTTATCAGCCTTTTCCACCACCTTAGTTATACACATTCACTATCGGTCAACCGATAATTAAATCAAAAGTACAGACTCGATCGCCACTTGTGCTACTGAAGTGAAAAAGCTTTGATCCCTCCTTGTTCGTTTTTTAAACATTTACTCTCCATCAGAAAACTAGTTTCGCTTTAAAAGGTAAGTTGCACAATTTCAGTATCGGCCTATTGTTTTCTTAAAATAGGTATTGGCCAAAATGCTTATTTCAGTGCATCCCAAGTTACCACAGATTGTGGCAGCATCTATGCCAATTTATAAACACTAACGTTATCATTGTGTTTGTTGGACAACTCTAGTTTCCCAAGTAAAAACCTGGAAAGTCAAGGATGTGTTCATAAAACTAGATTTTTCAATCAGGATAGGTGTACCACCATACAGAATTGGGATCACACAGCTTCACACTTCATCTGCATCTTCATGCAAAGTTTAATGGAATATTCTGAAACCAGGTTTATCATGTCTTGCAGCTTTAATACTGAAAGTGTTGTAAAATGATCAACCAAGAAAGATTGCATATACAAATGTTTCAAGGACACATTTCCTTCATATATTCGTGGTTTTCCTGTTTATTTCAATGCATGGATTGAGTGAGCCAATGAGAGCCCGTTAGCCATCACACACATCATTAGCAAAGTGGGGCAAATCAGTTGCCATTCCCAAATATTCCTCAAATATCTTAGCCAGCCATTGGGACTGGCGCTGAACACAAAGTTAAATGAAACAAAATAAAGGTGTTGAAGATGTGACATTAATGCTCGCCGTTGCATTAAGAGTTCAATCGAAGTCCATTTCGGCCCGATCCTTCTCAGGGTCAGAGGAAATGGCCCATGCCGAGTTGGATCAACCCCCAAATCAGCTTCCGCTAGGATCGACAGACACGCAAGTCGAGATAAGAGATCTCGTAAAGGAGAAAAAGCACAATTTCTACACCAGAATTTCTTAAAGATCTACTATGGATGGACTGTTAGTTTAGTTTTAAATCCCTACTCCCCACCCCCCCCCCAAAAAACATTTTTCTTCAAGATGAGGGTTTGTGAAGCATACACGCTGGAAGCTCGGCCCTATGGTTGGGTAGGTTGGAGAAGACTTTGAGATTGAGAGGCCCAACATACTCAAGTCACATTACAGTTCTTCGTTCAAAAACAGGGAAAGGGCGAAAACATAGATGTGTGATTCCAGGTGCAGTGTTTTGTCCTCAATAGCTGGGCTATTTTAGAGGGTTAAGGCTTCACTCGTTCACTCAGGCCGTGTTCAGAAGGTCTTGGATGGCCTTCTGCTGGGTCTCGTTGAGTGCAGATACACACTGCGTCCAAAGTCCACCAGAAACCTGAAGACAATGCATCAAAGTTAGCCAATTTCAATAAAATTTAGTGTAAAAGGGCAAATGTTTAGCTGTAGGTAGGCATGCAAAATCTGCATAATTTTCACATTTGCTTAATGTGGGAAGGAAAAAAAAAAAACACGTTAATCCAAGCAGAGTGTTACTTATTACTTGGTTGTTGAATGCAAGACTGACCGATTTTCGCTCTCAGGAAAAATAGTATTTTATGCATTTAAAATAAATAAAATAAAGGGGTCTGAGTAGCTCAGCGGTAAAAGGCATGGCTACCACCACTGGAGTTCGCTAGTTCGTATCCCAGGGCGTGCCGAGTGACTCCAGCCACTCTCCTAAGCAACCAAATTGGCCCGGTTGCTAGGGAGGGTAGAGTCACATGGGGCAACCTCCTCATGGTCGCTATAATGTGGGGCACATGGAGTGGAGCATGAGTGCCGCTGAGAATAACTTGAAGCCTCCACATGCACTACATCTCCGTGGCAACGCACTCAACAAGCCACGTGATGGCATGCGCGGATTGACGATCAAGAGGCAACTGGGATTCGTCCTCCGCCACCCGGACTGAGGCGAGTCACTACACCACCACGAAGACTTAAAAGCACATTGAGAATTGGGAGAATTATTCATAGTTAAAAAACTAATTTGATTTATTATGCAAATTAAAGTTGGTTAAATTTTTATTGAATTACTTTATATTCACATTTACCTCACCTGAAGCTTTAATTTTGGCACAAAACTTAGTGCAGTGCGTATCAGAGTTTAAATGTTCCTCATAGTTCCAATGAAACGCAGTAATCTTATTTCCTGTGATGCTGCGTCTTTTCGGATTATTTGTATTAAATTAAAAAATTTAGCAATTGTCATTTTTGTTAGTTTTATTTTTGCCTCATTGAATCCTAACAGACGACCAATTCAATAAAAGAATTATGAATTGGACATTACTCATCCTTAAAACTCACGGGACTTGGAGACGCGGAAAAAAAACGGCTGGAACAATTTTAGAAAAAAGTGCACCAAAGCTAATTGCGATTTTCAAAATAACGCTTTGATATCAAAAAACACATTGTGAGACTATAAAACACTCAGGCCTGGCCAGTTCATTCATGTTAGTGACAAAAACTTACTTGTACTTGACGAATAACGTTGGCCAACCGTTTGCTGCAGCCGTCTTCACCTTTGATCGATTCATTTGCGACACCATCAGCGATTATGATGAAAATTTTGGGAAGGTTTGCATTGTCGGGTCCCAGAACAATCGGATTGTTGCTGTTGAAGGGGAAAACGTTAAATAGTTTAACATACAAAATTGGCTACCGTATGAGTTCATACCAGTCAATGGATGCTCACCTTTCAATAAGATCACACAGGTAATCGAATGTGTGGACGGCTTCCTCTTTATCCTCGTTAAGTGGCAGCCAGGACAGCCAATGAGGGAGGATTTCATTAACGTTGATGCACTCTGGCCGGTACTTCATGACTTTGGCCACAGCGGAGATGCAGTTCTCTGTGGCGTTGACGTTTTCTTTTGCTCGGGAGTCCGCAGCCTGGATCACTCCCACAAGAAGAGGGACGGCCTCTGAAACAACAAATTAATGCACATTTGCATAATGGCATCTGGTAATAATCGCTGGTGTGCATCTCAATTCAGAAAACCACCTTTTAACCTCCAAAAGCGCTAGTCACAACAAAGCATACCTGCGAAGACAGGCCTGTAGTTCTCTCCTCCAAACTGTGCCATGACTCCAACGCCATAGGCAGACGCTTGCCTGACCTCCGGGCTGGTGTCACAGAGGAACTGCATCATGGGCCGCAAGAAGCACTCGGCGTATTTGAAGGAAGAGGGGCTGCAGTGTTCAACAATGTCATCAAAAATGCACAAACCCCACTGTCTGTCCGCCCAAGGTCTGAGCGGGTTCTGTCAGAGGACACAATATAAAAGAGAATCCATTTAGATGGACACAGACTTCAAAATCAACATGAAACCATGTACAAATATGGTCAATTTCTCTCTTTGAATACATGTCGTGCACAGCAAGACCAGGAATGCGTTCATCCTTACAATGAGGTTAACAATGAGCTGCAGTAGCCGTTCAAACCAAGGCAGGACCTTCTCTCTGTAACTGCTGAAGATTGAATGCAAGATGTCCGACACTTTGGTCAGGATATAGACGTCATTCTCATCCTGAAACATGGGAAAGAAACAGGATGATTACTCTCATTGGTCATGTTTCCAAGACCAAAACTCAAGCTGCTTTTCCGTGACTGTGGGAACCCTACGAGTACACTAAACTACAACATTAGTCAAATATCGGACACTCAAAAAGCCTCATTAACTAGATGACTTCAACTTAAATATTTTGTGCATGCCAAGTCATAAACATAGATAAAATGGTGTCTAGTTTCCCCATAATTTAAGCAACTTTTTCATTTTGTACGCCACGCCAGCTTCAATGGCTACATTCATGGCGGGAGCCAGGTTTAGTCATTTAAATCAGGTGTTTAAGATTAATTTTTCCTAAAAACCTTACAACTAAAATTTGGATTCACTCCATTAAAAACCCTTTGAAAAGTATCACCTGAATTATACAGGTTCCTCAGATGTGTAGAGGCATGACAGTCCAGTAAAACATGTTTAAATGGATTGTGGGTTCTGACAAGATGAGCACTTTGGCGAATTTTCTCCGGATAGTAAAAATTGGTGTGCGAGTCTTGCATGTCCCATCCGGCATCGTGTGTAAATGACTTGATCTCAGCGATTAATAAAAGGGAACATCTTGTTCCAACAAGATTGGTTTAAAACATTGATCCCACTCAGATTTGTTTTGATATATACACATTCAGAGTTGGTTTCGGATCTGTGGAAGGTATTGGGCGCTTCACTGGTGGCTCGGTCTGCTTATTCATTAATTGGAGAGTCCCGGTACCCAACAGAAATAATATTAAAACTCTCTGCTTCGAGAGATGTCAGTTTGATTAAAATCTTCACAATTATTGGTTGATCAGTTTTAGTAGCTTCAAGACATGATTTTGAACCAGTTATTAAATAAGGTTTTTGTGGAGCCGTCTCAAACTTCAGTGCCAGTAGTGGAGCATCCTTTGGTCAAGGATGAGGATACCCCGACACAGACGGATCTAAAGCTGGAAATAGTGACAGCAGCTTGTGTATATTGGGATATGTTGTGGGTATACTGCTCTTATGTCCAGAAATTGATGATGGAAATCATTCGGATGCATTTTGGATTTTTGGTTCCTTGTTAAATCCAGATGGGTTTTAGGCTTTGAGATCCCATGGAGGAATTTGGTAGAAATGTGTCCATTCCAAACGGTTTAAATCGGTTTAAATTGCAGATTCTCCAGATGAGATGCGTAGGCCAAATGGACGAATTAAGCTTGTTTTTCATATATTGTTATAAGCTGAAATGGGAAAACTGAATAGGCTGGATTTTCTTTATTCGTTTTAAGTTTGGTTGCATATTCGAAGGCCTCGAGGCCACGCATTGGTTTTTGGATTTTTTAAATCAATGCAATGATTTACTTTGTGCAATATTTGGATTTCTTGACGTTTCACCCGTCTAAACATGACAAATATTACTAAAATGTCAACGGTTTTCATTGACTAAATCTAGACTAAAATACTAGACTAACACCCCAACTTTGTCAACTAAAACTTGACTAAATATGATAAACTAACAAGGACATTTGAAACAGTACTAAGACTAAATAAAAAAAATACTGCCAAAATTAACACCAATCAGCCGGAGCAGTAAAATCGATGCATTGAGAAAACGAGTGCATGCAAACCCTGAATGCTTAAAACCACACATCAAATCCCAGAAAGGTGTTTTGCGTTGATTATCTACTCGCCTCATCTTGTAACGTTTCCTCAACCTGCTCGTCATAATCTTCATCTTGTCGTTTGGCTGTAGAAAACAGATAATGGTCTAAAAATGCCACAAAACTACACGATTTATGAAAATAAAGTGTGTTCTCCAGATGTCATTGAGACTCACCTTGTCTGACCTCCTGGTTTTTAAAGTGCTCCTCTAGTTTGCTCTTCAGAATCTCGCCCAGTTCTTCAAAGTGCTCGTTATTCAGACAGCCGTCGCCCATCAGTTCAATACACTATCAAGTGAGAACATTCACTAAATACACACAATTACAATTTCAAATCTTTCAGAAGAAACTTACGCACTTTCCATTTGGCATCTTTTACGTTTAGTGTTTCATATACACACACCACACTACGATTATCATTATTACACATTGGTAGTTAAACAAACCTGCCATGTTCAAATTTAGCACATAGATCAAAGCATTAAGTTTCACAATGAAATTAGTTTAACCTTGCTATTCTGCTCGGTCATTGGACCGAAATAAATATTTCCAATTTAATAAAAAAGGTTTCGTTCATCCAAGCGGTATGAGACTTTGACTAGCCACTAGCCATCTGAACACCAAAAATAAATGGACTCGATAAGTACCCATGACAACCACAAGATTAACTTTGGTTAATCTATAATAGGCTTAAACCATAGTTACTACAACTTTATTATAGTAAAAACACGTTTATATTTATATATCTTTAACATTAGTAAATGCATTGGGTATCCTTCTATGAACAATTTATTTTTACATAATTTATTAATCTTTGGTAATGTTAGTTAATAAACATTCAATTATTTATTGTTTGTTAGTTCGTACTAGTGCATTAACAAAACCTAGTGCACATGTTGAAATTAACGATATAAAAGTATTATTCATTGTTATTTCATGTTAACTAAATGTAACCTTATTTTAAAGTGTTAACACAATTAACCAGTTAAAATATGGTATGACCAAGCATAATGATATTGCAAAAACTTCAAAAGTCAAAATAAATAAATCTAAACTTTGACAATAGTTTTATTTGGTCTAAATATATATCTAAATGCAGAACTAGTAAACACAACACTGCCGCCATCTACTGGCTATTATTGTCATTACATGATTTTGAAATCATGCTTTTTTCACCAGATGGCAGCAATCTGCCAAATACAGGACACATTTTCTTCACTACGATAAAAATGTAGTTGAAACAATTTAAGTAAATCAACTTATTTGCAAATAATTCCATGTTTTTACCATTAATTGCATATGCAAATAAGATTTAAAAAAAAAAAAATCCCAAAAGTTGGGCATAATTTTAGTTTTTACTTCAGGGAAGAAATATTTTCCCTTTAATAATAATATTTTTTTTTTATAAAAAAACCACAAACAGCTAATTAAGCGGTCCTAGATCAGAATAGGACGGTTAAGCTCCATTTACCTTGGCGAATGAGTGCATGATTTCCGACAGCACATCAGAGTCGGGTTCGGTTCCGATGGCTTTGATGAGCGCATCACACATGAAGTGCCACATCTGAGTGAGGTAGTCCGGTCCTCTGACACGAGCACACTCCAACAGCAGAGGCATGGACTCGGCCGCCGCTACCCGCACACGTGCAGAACACCACATTAAGGAACAAGCCAATTTTGAAATCATGTTTAACTAGACAGGTGATAAGTGTTTACAGTGCAAAAAAGAAAAAAAAAAGAGGTCAACTTCAAGCAGATCAAAAAGGCCTTTTGTTGGTTTGTTTACATTTGAATTTTTTGTTTGAATAGTCAGTTAATGCAAGTCTTTGGGACTTTTCACAGATTTAATAGTCCGCTGTGCGAAAACTGTAATTCCGATCAGTTCGAAAACAAAAAGCAACTTAACCCTGTACAGTCTGAAGGTCTGTGCCAAGTTTCGTGCATGTAGCTTGAAAGCTCGAGTTACAATTGATGATTTAGATCTTGGTTTAGGGATTTTGGAAAAACCCATAACAGTAAATTACACTAGATAAATATTTATTTTGGGATCAGATCTAAAATATAACAGCCTCAAAATGGATAAAGCGCACAAATATTTCTTGAAAATAGAATAAAACGTAAATGGTGCAAAACAGTCTTCCCTAAATATCAACATCGGTTATTGAAAAATAAAAAGGATATCATCATGAAAGTAGAATTTCAGCAGAGGAACCATCAGCTTCACAACTTGTTCCGTGTACTCAACAAAACCCTCCTTGAGTTCTTTAGCATAACACACCTGAGGAAAAACAGCCAGAAACACATTGCAATCAAGTAAATCAATGAATTTACAACTCCACCCATTTAAAAGCCACCATGTTGGGACTTCTCACCAGCATCTGGCAGGCTGTGGCCTTCTCCTCCAGCCCGGCTGTCTTGATACCAAAACTCTGCTGATCTCCGAGATTGACAAACTCCCAGCCGTCATCTTCAGACATGCTCTCCATGTCCTGAGCTGAAGAAGCCAAAGAGTTAAAACTCTAGCACTACTTAGTTGTTAATCATATATGGTTTTAAAATGTCTTACTATCGAGGAGAGCCACTTCAGGTTTGATGGAGGCGGTCTTCATGAGAGGACCCATCACCACAGGAAGATACTGCTGAAACTCCTTCCCCAGGATCTTACACATGCGAGCCCACGCCGAGATCATGTAGGAGATCTGAAGGTACAAGAGAAGTTCATCACCACAAGAGATGCACTCGTTTAGAAACGGGACTCTTTTCTATCCAATTTGGAACGCCCAATTCCCAATGCACTCTAGGTCCTCGCGGTGATGTAGTGACCCGCCTTGAATCCTGGTAGCGGAGGACGAATCTCAGTTGACTCTACGTCCGAGACAGTCAATCCGCGCATCTTATCACGTGGCTTGATAGCATTACTGCGGAACCCAAGCGCATGTGGAGGCTTAACGCTATTCTCCCTGGCATCCACACAACTCGCCACACGCACCACCGAGAGAGAACCACATTATATTGGACCACGAGGAGGTTACCCCACGTGACTCTACCCTTCCTAGCAACCGGGCCAATTTGGTTGCTTGGGAGACTTGGCTGGCATCACTCAGCACACCCTGGATTCAAACTCACAACCCAACAACCCTCCCCCCCAAGAAACAGGACTCTTAATATGATTGGATGTCTGCTAACCTGTGGGTCGTCATCTTCCAGGTCGTTGAAATCAGTCTGTGTTTTCAAAAGAAGCTGCATCACTGCGGACGCGTCTGGCATGAACTACAATAAGAGCAAAAGATAAGAGCAATCATCAGAACTCAGAGCATCGCAGAATTGCAACATTTATTAAAGCAATATTTCATTTTCATTAAATATGGATAAAAGCTACACAATAGCCCGAACTAAGCCGAACTATTGGAGTGGTGGCGTAGTGGCTAGAGCACAGGGCTGCTAATCAGAAGGTTGCTGGTTCAAACCCCATGGCCACCACCATTGTGTCCTTGAGTAAGACACTTAACAAGTACTTAATAAGTGCACTGTAAGTCGGTTTGGATAAAAGCATCTGCCAAATGCATTAATGTAAATGTAACCCTAAACTGTTTGGCAGCAAATAAATTAACATCGTTTCTTAGTTTTTGTCGGGTCACAAAGATTCGATGTTCTGAAGTAGATCAGGCTGCAATGACTAAATGTGTTACATGATTCCAGATTGTTCAGCACCAAGCATTTAGGGTTTGGGTCAGGCTTAAAATCAAGACCATACGAGTCACATTGTGTCTGTTCATTTTAAATCACGTTCAGACATCTACCACTTGCCGCCTTAAAAAAAGTAACCCTAAATGACAAAAACCCAAATTTATAACCAAGTACAGCCGCCCAAGCTGTTGAACAACACACAATAGCAGACGATAAAACAGACGATTGAGTGTTATCCAGCTCATTGATTGCGATTGGTCTGGGAAGTATTTGTTCCCATTAAATCCCCACCTTCTCTTTGCCAACAGCCAGGCCAATTAAACTGATGCATTCGATGGTCTTTCCTCTGAGAAGGCGGAGCTCTTTTTGAACAGCGTTTTCTACGATGTGTTTGAGGGAAGGCATGAAGAGGTCGTAGTACGGTACAAACTTCTCTTCTGCAGTGTCAGCCACTGAGGCGATGGAGGTCACGACCTGCTCCAGCACCAGTTTGGTTCCTTTCTGGATCAACTAAAGAAAATCAAAATTAAGTCAAGATAGCAACCAACAGTTTAACAACATGCATGTCAAGTAGTCACACCAAGGACACCAATATTGATATTTTACGCCATTTTGGCATGAGTAAAATCACAGCAAAAAACAAAACTAAAAAAAACCTGAATTGCGGGTCAACTGAATTTCAATTCAAAGCCAAATTTACAGAATGAAAGTGAATTCATTTCAAAATTCAAGTTAAAATGACCCCAATTCAGAAAACACTCTCACCGCGTTTACTTGGTTCACCTAACAGAAGGGGAAAAAACATGGAGTAAATGCAGTTCCCAGTAGAAAAAGGCAAACTGCACTAAAACCAATCCAATAAATGTGAGTCGAGCGGTACCTCCTGGAGTTTGGCGACCATGATGACATGCAGATGTTGGACTAGGCTGTCTAGGTAGGGGACGAGGAGGCTTTTGGGACAGTCCTCTGTGAAGTTAATGAGCGCAGCCGCTGCGTGGGCCTGAACGCGAGGATTCGTCTGATCTTCCATCGTCTGAAGTAGTGCGGAGATCACCTACATGAAAGATGCACAATGAGACGTGATGGGAACTGAAATGCATTGATGCGTTTATCATTATCGTTTCAATATTCTAGCAGACAAGTGAAGTAATGTATTTAAATGTGAGGGCTATTCACAGCAAATAATAGCAATTAATCAGCATTATCATGCATTTCAATTAGTTACTGGACTAAATTAATTCTAGGGCTGCGATGCAGAAAAATATATTGTGGCTGTTATTTTGATTAATTGTTCAGCCCTGAAGGATCATGAAACGAGTTTAAGTGAAGCCCTCTTTAGGAAATTAAGCGGCCAAATAAAATGAGCAATATTGCTCAATTTTATAGTCAGCAAAAATCAGATTAAATTGACCAGCCCTAATCTGCCGCAATAATGACCCCAAAACAGATAAATCACAGACAGCCCCAATTAAAACTGAATGCAAAAGCAAATATCACATGGGATCCAAGTTTTATTAAAAGATGCTTCATTAAAAGTAGATTCATTTATTTACATGAATGCAATATTCTTTCCATTTTTGAAATGTAAATTGAGGAAATACCTTGTCGTGGAACTTCTTCTGGAAAGTCGGGGCAAAATCGGTGGCCATCTGTCCAACCGCGTTGCATGCGGCATAGCGAACTCTAGGGTGCTGGAGAGTTTGGAAAGGAGGCAAAGTTTAGCATGCTCATCATAAATGAAAGTGTGCTTAAAATCAGGGTTCGTGCAGATGCTTCCATGTTAAAATCAAGGACTTGGAGCACATTTCATTTGTTTTCAAGGATTATGCTCCAAGATGTCATTAAAACCAATTCTTTGTTCATTTTAAATTAAAAATATTTTTCATTCAGTTAATATTTCTCTTCATAAAACACCACTTATTACAAGTATAACATACTTCAATGAGCATCTTTAACTACATACTCTCACAGTAACAATTCTTGGTTATTTCATGATGAACTTGATTTGCAGATCACCATGTAGCTCGAGACTGGTTGCCTATTGAAGCCAAGCAGGGCTGAACCTGGTCAGTACCTGGATTGGAGACCTCCTTGTAAATTGAATGTTGCTGCTGGAACAGGTATTGGGGGGCCAGCAGGGGGTGCTCGCCCTGTGGAATGTGGGTTATGCCCCAGTATAGTGATGGGGACACAATACTGTAAAAAGGCACCGTTTCTTTGGATGAGACTTTAAACAGAGGTCCTGACTCTGGTCATTAAAAATCCCAGGACACTTCTCGTAAAGAGTAGGGGTGTAACCCTGGTGTCTTGGGCCAATGAGGGAAATATGGCCTTCTCAATCATGACCCATCCATTAAAAGGACATTTAACACATTTCACAGTTTTCCAGTGCATGGTACAACTCGACTCTGCTTGCTTATTTTGGGGTTCTCCACTGTGGATAGTACCTGGTACCTGATACTTTTTATTTATTTTATTTTTTTAGTACCACCGGTCGAGGTTCCTAGAGAGCCAAACAGATACTAAATGTGACATCAAAACCCTGCAGATCACTGATTGGTCAGAGAGAATTGTCACTACCAACGTCACTGGATTTCCAACACACGACATCAACCCGCTAGTTTTAAAGTTAGCAACAGCGATAGCAGTATCAGTTGTTCAGCGACTTTCGAACTGTGAATAAAGAAATGGCTGTGGGCTAAACCACGTCGTGGTCAATAAACGAGGCGCAGACGTTCCACTTGTTAGCGATGAGCTAAACTAAAGTCTCTTAGCTGTTGGCCGCACAAGGCTACAACCGGACCAAAAAACAATGTAGGGAAAAGTGGGGAAAAAGAGACCACAGAACCAGAGGAAAAGTGGAAGTGGTTTGACCAAATGGATGCCATCTAAACCAGCGAGCAACGGGAGGGAGAGTGCGCTGGACTCCATGATGGAGGATGGTATGTTTTGGTACGCTAACTCTATACTCTGCTTGAAAGCTTCACTTTATTTAGTTGACCAGCTACTGGAAAGCTTCTAAAACAACCAGGCCAATTGAACTGTTACACATGTGTAAAATCACCATGTAACAACTGCTTTATGCAGCACAATGAGCTAGTAGCTAACAGCTAGCGCTCGTGTTATTGTTTTGGACCGTTTGTGTCGCATTTAAGATGATGTCACGGCAGTAGAGGCGGCGCAACTATGTTGATCAGCCTATAATCCCACCAACATTGATATGTCACTAAACAGCAGTGGAAATGCAAGCTCAGAAAAGTAAAGCGAGTTAAGTAGAGACAAGTCGAACTGTAACTTGCAGTGGAAAAGTGCCATTTGATAAGACATAAATGTTGTCAGAAATAACCTATTTTGACAAACACAAAGAGGTCTTAACACAAGGGGGCGGTAGACAGCTCACAAAATGGAATCCTCAATTGATCTGCATTCAAAAAAATGTTACATCGACAATTTAAACTTTAAAATGTAATTAAAACTGATAGTTGCAAGGATTCACACACACACTTGTTAAATCCACCACAGCAGTATGTATAAAATATAGATGTTTTAAATCCTCCAGTAACAATAGATTGTGATTGACATTCTGAACAGCGCTGCCAAAAGTAAATCTGGATCTCTGCCCACATGTTTAAACCGAACCGGCTCATAAGTGTTAATTGTTCATCCATTTGACCACTGGTCACAACCACACACACACACGATTTAAGCAACTTATTTAACAATTAAAAGCACCTTGTACGAACCCTGTTGAAAAAAAACAGATCTTACCGGATCTTGACAGAAAAGCAAAACAAAGCTGACGATCTCGTTCAAAATGGCCTCCATCTGTTGATGACAGCCCTCACCGATAGCAGACAGAGCCATGAGACCAGCGTGCCTGTACTTCCAATCAGCTGCAAGGAAACGTGACAAATTAACGTTTACGAAACTCTATAAAAGGAACCCAAGCGTTCACGTTTGTTCTACATGAACCGATTGAATACATGTACTTACAGTTCTGTAACATTTGCATGATGTGTTGCTTGATCATGGGAAGGACGATCTTTCCTCCGAGACCACAGGCGATTCTGTCCAGCGCGCTCTCACCTGCCACCGCATTACTGAACAACCCATTAAAGAGAGCGCAAAGTGTTGAATTAACCTCAAAAGCTTTAAGAACTTTATTCTTGGTTTAAGCTTTCCTTGAAACGGCCTAAATTATAGTTCAACTGACCTGTCGAAGTCGTCATCTTCTAGTTCATCAGCCATGGCCCAGTCCTCATCCTCCTCCAGATCCACCATCATACTCAACATTTGTGGCACTGAACAAACATTCCCAAAAAACACGGTCAAACACTTGTTTGTTTAAACAATTCCAAAGAAATGGCTGTCAGTAGGCGCTGTTCTCTCACCGCTCTGAGCGACGATGTTGGTGTGTTTTCGGAGCATGGCAGCAGCCGTTTCAGACAGCGTGACGATCACCTCCAGTGCCAGCTGCCTCTGCATGTTTGTCAGGTTTGTGTCTGCACACAGCTGCAGTCAACGAGAGAGGAAAAACTTAATTTAACCAGACCATAACAACTCATTCTTGGCAAGTATTTGCAAATCCAATGATAAATAGTGCTGCTAGGACCTCTGGAATGAGTTTAACCCACAATAAAGGCAATTAATGTAAAGTTTACAGCAAAATATTCAAATAACTACATGTACACAAGAATTTTGAGAGCAACTCGATTGCGCCATTCAGTGCATTATGGGAGCACTGCAGAGCTCTTCTGGTGCACTTTGTGGCGATTCTCTGATTGGTGGATATTTCTCTCGAGAATCATGGGTAGTGTAGTTCTAATACAATCAATTCGACAAAATGGAGAAATTAAATGGGATTTTTACTACAAGAAACGCTCTATAGTACACATCAATTACACTAAACCCTTCACATCACAAGAGAAAACCTTTTAAACTTAACATGCTAATATACCCATGACAAAATTCATGTCATGTCTCTGCAACCGGGCTATGGAAGACGCATGATATCGGCAGCTCCCAAGCATTAATCACAGAGATCAATGTGTGCCTGTCAAATATAACCTCAAGTATCGGCACGGACAAGCCGTCTCAAGGAACCACCAGGCACAACTAAAAAACTAAATCTTATTATCTGAAGGTAAACTAGTCGAGATAAAGTTTACACATACCTTTAGGCTGAGCTGGAGTGTGGCTTCCAGGTTGGGCCTTAAGTATTTTGGGGCCGTGTCCGCAATCTCCACCAACGACTTCAGCACAGAGTCATCGCCACGATAACAGGATTCATTCACCGCCTGATGAAAATGTTCAAAACGGCTCTAGTTTTAGTCCGCTATTTTAGAGCCATTCTTCAATGACTAACTTATTGGAGTAATGGCCGAACAGAAAATGTGCCCATATATGAAGAGTGAATTAAACTTAATTGAGCAACAGAACTGCACTCTTTGACTAGACAACCATTAATCAGTGTTGAAATAGAAGTTTGAAGAGCTCTTCACCTGCAGGATGCCTGGAAGAAGGTCCGAGAAGTGTTTCAAAAGCGCCGTGTTGCCCTCATTGGACAACACGAAGGACGCAGCTGCACGTGCAGCCAGGGTTTGAATCTGAAAACAAAAGTAATAAGCATTATGCAAAGCATTAGAGCTTTTCTTTTGAAAATGAGGAAGCTTTTGAACCAGACCGACCTGCGGGTTCTCCTGATCTTGCATGCACTGCACCAACATGCGCTTGATCACCTCCAGGTAATGCTGTTGCTGATTACCAAAGATATCAGGGAAATTCCTGAATGCAACAGAAACAAACCACTCAAAAAGAAACTCGCCTTTGGACAATTTAAGATGTTGATATTTTTCAATTTCTTCTGAAGTGGCTCAAGGGTGATATCAGCTTGCAAGTTGCAATTTAAGGAAAGATCATTGAAGGAACTAGTCTAGTCTTAAGGAAACTGCCGATTTAAAACAACATTAAAAATCTTGCAATAGGGGGCCTGGGTAGCTCAGCGAGTATTGACGCAGACTACCACACCTGGAGTCATGAGTTCAAATCCAGGGCGTGCTAAGTCCAGTCAGGTCTCCGAGGCAACCAAATTGGCCCAGTTGCTAGGGAGGGTAGAGTCACATGGGGTAACCACCTCGTGTTCGCTATAATGTAGTTTTCGCTATGGGTGGGGCGCGTGGCGAGTTGTGCGTGGATCCCGTGGAGAATAGCGTGAAGCCTCCACACACGCTATGTCTCCACGGTAACGCATTCAACAAGCAACGTGATAAGATGCGCAGATTGATTGTCTCAGACGCAACTGAGATTCGTTTTTCGCCACCCGGATTGAGATGAGTCACTACACCACCACAAAGACTTAAAGCGCATTGGGAATTGGGCATTCCAAATTGGGGAGAAAAAAAAAACCTTGCGATACTCATGAGGTTGCCTAATTTTTATGCACTGCCAAATTACTCAATTAAAGCAAAGCTCATGCTTAAAAAAAAAAAGCCAAAATAAAATGGACGAACTAGAGCTGAAATGATACAAGGGACAGTTATAGATTTAGTGATATTACGTCAAGGATTTTATAATTGTATTTAGTGATTTCAATTTGACTATTCATGTATTCAACTCCACACACACACACACACACACACACACACGAGAATTGCACAATTGTTCTGCTTTAAGC
This sequence comes from Moxostoma hubbsi, assembly GCA_032164185.1. Taxonomy (NCBI): domain Eukaryota; kingdom Metazoa; phylum Chordata; class Actinopteri; order Cypriniformes; family Catostomidae; genus Moxostoma; species Moxostoma hubbsi. Next base: position 53,121,797 of record JAVLUX010000006.1, read on the forward strand.
ATTAAAATCTTGCCCACCAGAAAACGTGCAGTGCCGCTTCTCTGAGTGCGACGTCCTGCGAGTTCACAGAATCAAACAGGAACTTCAGGATTTCGGGCCACTGATTTTTTCCATCATCATCTTGAGAAACAGAAGACACTTGTTCACTTCTCCAGCGTGCAACAAACAATGTCGAGATGTTACGAGTCGTTAACTTACCGATGAGATTGCGAGCGAGCTCCGCGGCGATGTCACAGATCTTTTTGCGGATGTTGGCGGAAGCTTCCGACTGGATTCCAGCGAGCAGCTCCGTCTTCACGGCCGTCTGCACCTCGACAGACAAGCTGGGGTAAACCTCCTCAAAAGACGAGGACAGCAGTCGACGCAACAGCACGGCTGCCATCTGCTTAATCTGAGTGAAGAGAGCATGTTGAGCACAGGACACCAGTTCCTTTTAGTCTTAAAGGGGAAAATATTTAGGTATGCACCAAGTAAGGGTTAGAGTCACTACTTCTAGAGAGATCATTATTGGCAATTATGTTTGGAGAGATCCCACAACATGGATTGTGCCCTCTCTGCAGTGCCCTGCAAAGGAACCATCAGCACAGGTGACAACACCGCCATGTGCGGCGAGCAGATTAATGGGGTGGGTGCCTTATCGTCCTAGAACGCATATGATTGGACAAAGTTTCTCTAGTACAGTTTGACATGATTTGACAGTCTTTCTAGACGGAAGAGCGAGACTGCGGCATTTAAATGATTATATCTTCTGAAAAAGTATGAAAACGAAAGTACACTGGCAAGCTAATAGATATGGACTAAAAGCAGCAAAACTTTCATTTTGATTCCACAAGGTCTTTAACAACAAGTAAAAACACTTATTTTAAGCAATACTCAAATGTGCATAAATTATAAAAGGAAACATTGACTACACATGGAGAAATCTTTTGTCAGACGATGCCGATAAAAATAGCAAAATGAAAGTGAACATTAAATTTATATAGCGCTTCACACAGTGAACGGGACTTCTCAACCTCCCACCAGTGTGCAGAATCCACCCGGATGATGACACAGCAGCCATAGTGTGCCAGTACACTCACCACACACCAGCTATTGGTGGAGAGGAGAGAGTGGCGTCATAGATGGATGGGGATTATTAGGAGGCCATGATTGAAAAGGGCCAATGGGGTGAATTTGACCAGGACACCAGGGTTACACCCCTACTATTTTTGAGAAGTGTCCAAGCATTTTTAATAACCAGAGAGTCAGAAATGTGTCAATTTTGTCAGATTGTCAAATACTGACAGATTTATTGGCCTGGCAGATATATCGATCTATCACTACTACATAAGGCCTCTCAAACACCACACCATTTTTGACCCTGAAGGTAGATGGTACGGAGGCTAGCGATCCACCCATTAATCGGTCTCGCCGATATATCGGCCGATATTTGGCCATTATGCAATCATTTATATAGGGCAATAACAATGCATGCTTAGCTGATTAACAGAAGTGTTCACTTTCACTTGTGTCAGTTGCAAAACCTACCAATACATCATCAATGGATTGTCAACACTGTTTTCAAGTTTCTTTTCAAGGTTATACAATTGATACATTTTGAATATTGCAGAAAATAAGTGTTTGGTTCACTCTTGAAAGTGCACATCTGATCTGCTTTTATTAAATTGCATCATGTTTATCCGCATTTATATTGGCAATTGGAAAACCAATGAACCAACCACCTACAGACAGGTTGTAGAGAAAATCTCCTTTTTTTAACATGCAAACTTAATGACTAAGCAAACCAGGAAGTGGGCACGCACGCACACACACGCACAGTTTGAAATGTCATACACATTAACAAAATAGTCACAAGGTTCGAACCTAATAATTAAGAGAATTAAATAATTACTTGCTATACTATACCAAAAAATAAAAAAAAGTCATGGTAGATTTTTTTAAACCAAAACGCGGCATAGATGCTGCAAGAGCCTATTTGATATAATCTTTAATAATTGTTAAGTCAAAATAATTCATTGTATGATTGTCCCTTTAAATATTTATAACTTGTACATGCTTACTACATTGTTAAATGTTTGTTTATATGCACTTGCATGATCTACATTGTGTTTATCATATTTAGTGCTTGTTATGCATATCAATGTACTGTCTCTTTAAGAGAAAGAATATGCGAGCGTCCGCTAGCAAGTGTTTACGGTTGAATGGGCGCAGCCCACGTTGAGTTCTGACCTCATGCGTGCCATGTGATTCCTTCATATTTCTTTACATTTTGATCAATGACTGTATATTTATAAAAAAAAAGTATATTAGGAGACATTAAATGATCTCGACTTTGGACACGGAGCCAAAAGGAAACGTTTACTTGCACAATGACTTTGGTTTTTGCAACACTTTAACATTCTAATAGACATCGAACAGGCGCATTACCGCTCTGTGGCCAAACTGTGAAACGGAGAACGTTGAGAAAACAGTCCATTGAAAAGTTCACCCAAAATTAGATTTGACGTGGTTAAATGCAACGTAAATATAACATATCACGGCTCAACTAAAGCGATGGCGACGCCGCGATCCACGACTACTCAGGACCCACTGCAGCCAAATAAGGTCAACATCCTTCAGAGTGAGTCCAGCTGCTTCTTCAGTAAAAGGATGTCTGTGCTTTGCCACTACACAACTCATAACAGAGGGCTGTGGACTACGCAAAGAAAGCGCTCCATGCTTTTCTAAAACCGTCTGAACAATTACAGCACAGATGACGGTAAACAGACTTTGACGTACCTCTTCAGCGGCAGATGCATCACGGATGGCCTGCAGTAAAAATGTGATCTTCGTCTGGCCGGGAATGGGGTCATAAGTTTCCTAGACAAAGACAAAAAGATATTAGCTGCATTTTAAAAGCTACTCAGTCTCATTAGGACAGTGCTGCACCCAATAACACGTGGCATAGGTTTAACTCAGGAGGAGGATTTTGAGATTTGTTCATTTTGCACGAGTCGAAGAGATTCTTGGAGTCAGTTTTCAAGTGAAAAATGGACTTGGTTATGCATAGTATGAATGGGATGCCAAGTGGCACACAGCCGTACTTAAAGGGAGGAATTCTAACATTGGTTCTTATACAAAAAATAATGACTTTAAAGCTGATGTCTGGGGTCCAGTTTGCCCTGGTCAAGCTGTGAATGTGTATTAGGGTGCCGTCACACTTGGTTCGATTGCTTGGACTGAACCAGTTAGTCTCCTCTACCCTCCCCCACTGGTTTCCGTTCACATAATTTTTGGGGTCCAATATGCGGTCCGATTTCATCATCAACGCGAGTACAACAGCAGCTATTTACTACTGTAACTAGGCAACAACTCAAGACATCAGATTCAATCTGTTACTGATGCATTCATCTCTTTCATCAAAACTTTACATGCACAAAACGACAATTATGTTTGTCTGCCATTGAAGCATTGAATGTGCAATAATGTGAATTAGCAGTTGGCTGCCGCGAGCCCGCGGATGTTACAAGAGATGTGAAGAATGATCAGCTGAAGGTGATTTATTTGGACACAAGGTATGAGAAATACATTAAACCATAATAATTGTGATCGGGAGCCTGCGAAGATGCGAATTACACATCAATTAGAGTTCACTTCCGCGATTTGGTACGATTGCGTTGATATTAGCAGCGAACTGCACCGGATTTCAAATGAACCGTACTCACAGTGCACCTTTTCAAGTGGACTCTGGTGCAGTTTGCGAGACCGCAGAGTTTGGAAAACAGCGTTCACATTACCCAAAACGAACTTTGACGTCATTCGAGGTCTGGTTCTCTCCAAAATTGCTAGCGTGAAAGCACCCATAGTGCACACACACACACATTGTCCATAATAAAAGGAAAGTGCTGAACGTTGAGCATGATGAGACCAAATGACTATAGTTCGACCGATAGAGGATTTTGCTGAAGGTGGTGGGAAAAGCCGATAACAGATAAATCGGACAATAGTTTTCCAAATCGATTCAGAGTATGTCAAAGACATTTCTTATTCTTTCTTTACTATGGCCGGAAAAGACAGAGTTCAAAGTGTATAAAATCTCAGATGAAGTTTTACATACAACTAAAATACCAATAATAACCAGAAAAGAAAAAAACTAAGATTTTGTACATAATACAGGACTTTTAAGCATAAACATGACCAAAACAATGGGGACTCTTATTTTGTAATGACGAAAAGAAAGCTATGGCACCAATAGATCATTCTACCTCTACCAATGACCCACGTGGACAAATCTGGATGCCCTGCCAGGCTTTAATGCAAAGAAAGAAGCACTGAACAGAAGATTCCGACAGCATGTGCCACCAGGAAGCCAAGCATTGGCGGGAAATATCGAATTTCCCGCGAAATCCAGGACGTTCCTGACTTTCCATGCAAAAGTGGGGGTTAAACTCCTTGATAACGGTTTCTACAGCTCATCTTGCTGAAATTAAACATCCCGGAGTCAAATTCAAACTTTTTCCATGACATGACAGTAAGAACGGGCATCTTTTGTGATAAGCTCCCCTCAGTGTAAAGATAGGTGTAACGTTACGGTTTAATGGCTGAAATACAAGACTATAAAGAGCAGTTAAATATTCATTATAATTCTAAGAAGTGTAGTTTTATTTCTTGTCGTTTGACTATTACAGGCCACCGTACATAGGTTAATTTGTTCATCTGATAATACAGGTTAATGGATTTAGTTAATGTTGTCAACAAGTGTTCGCCAACCTGACGGACAGTTAGCGAAATATATGACGCTAATATGAAGCATTAAGCACTAAAAACACACAATCGCTAAACAAATCACATAAACAGACATTCAACGGCCTGTTTGAGAAAATCAAGCCGAGCCGAGTGACACCTAGCCCGGGTTAGCAGCGTCAACGTGACCGCGGCAAGAACACGGAGATAAAACCATCGATTAAGTTAAGACTATCAAATAGGCTGTTCAGGATCCGACACAGCAAATAGGCGTGATATAGGACATGTGCAAAACGCTTACAGCTCTGGTTAGGCCACGATGATACGTAACGCGTCCTAACGACTCGTTCGATCGAACCGATTCACCAAGCATTTGTAAATTTCCCGACAGTTAATGAATGACAATGGTGTCAATTTGGCTTAATTGCCTAGTCAAAATGTTAACACTGGAAAGCATAGTGTTAATTTAGCTAACAACAATCTACTAGATGAACAGACATAAAGAGCAAACAGTGATTCGGTTCGCTAAAACGAATCGGACACGCATAACAGAATTAGCGCGCGCTTCACACGTGTGCTGGGCCGGAGCGCAGCTGACCGGCGCGGAATAAAAACCGTGACAGATCCGTAGCATTTCCCGCCATAAATCCGCACCGAAACGATTGTCATACCTCTGATTGCTTCCTGACGTTGTTGTCAGAGCTCATCAGGTTGCTCAGTAAGAGATAGAACTGCTGCTGCTCCGCCATCGCTGTCGGATTTAGAAAGAGAAAGCGCAGCAGAGCCGAGGAAATGAAAGCCGGTGTCGCGCATGTGCGAAGGGATGGGATTGGTTGGTTATGCGTTCTCTCGCTGCCGCTGATTGGCTAGCGGCTCTGAGTGAGATTAAATGATTGGCCTGTTTGGTGCTTGGAGCTGTCAATCAAGGCGAGGACTTAATAATTAAGTTTCTGAGCACCGTATTGGGTGATATTTCGTGTGGAACGCGGGTAAAGTCAAAGTGGGTGGAGTCGAAGCCCAATGCAATGGCGTCATTGCAAAATAAGTGCGTCCCTACGCGCGGGAAATATTTGTAGTTTTTCAGAATATGTGGGAGTGGATCCATTTTATTTATATAAAATCCTTAAAAACACATTAATGGCAAAAGTGACGCAATGATGGCTCATTAACGAGGCTTTCAAAACTAATGTATTCAATTGGTTTCAGCTGGAATCAACTGGGAACCATCAACCCCACACTTAATACATAGATCTGTAGGGCAATTTCTTACAATCTTAGTGCTGATTATATTGCTAAACTCTAACATTGCTTCAATATATGTTGTATATACTATTTTTAATAATTTTTCATTAGTACATGGCCAATTTCACATGTCCGTGTTGACCAACATGACATTTGCATCTAAAATATCACCAAATAAGTTATAGATTTTTTTCAAACATTTATTATTTTCAGGATTTTATGTGTGTCCCTGTATACATAATCTATATTTATTCAAAATAAACCTTATTTTTTTGTAAATATTTTATGATTTGTGTGCGTCCCTCAGTTTGACTTACCACCCTGTCACACTAACTTATTTTATCTATAAATAATGTACCGTTGCTTTAAATGATATCACAAAGTGGAAATGACATCATTTGAGCCTTGTAGCCTGTAAGAACAAAAGCAGGCAAGTACTGACATTCTTTTAATTGGTTTATTTGTTGTTTTTTCATGTTAGGCAGGGTCGTCGAGCTCAAACCAACCACCCCGTCATGCAAAATAGATAGGGAAAACTGTTTTTTATAAAAAAAAATTACATTATTAATGCAAAGAAAATTATATTTCAGATTGAATGCATTTATGCTATGTGAGGAACTTGACCACATGTGAGATCTGCAGCCATTTTGGGATGATATTGACCACCCTGTCACATGTTTAATTGTGATGTGGTGGTAAGGGATGTGATGGGGTGGTTCTGCTTCCTGTTTGAATGTGAGGATGTGTGAAATCAAGGATTTTAATATAGGCTAATCAGTTTATTTTCTGTTAACTTAACCCTGTTTGGTTCACTCACTCACTCACTCACCCACTCACTATCTCTTTCAGTCACTCACTATCTCTTTCACTCACTCACTCACCCACTCACTATCTCTTTCACTCACTCACTCACTCACTCACTCTTTCACCCACACATTCACTCACTCACTCACTCACTCACTCACTATCTCTTTCACTCACTCACTCACTCACTCACTATTTCTTTCACTCACTCACTATCTCTTTCACTCACTCACTCACTATCTCACTCACTCACTCTCACTCACTCGCTATCTCTTTCACTCACTCACTCGCTATCTCTTTCACTCACTCATTCACCCACTCACTCACTATTTCTTTCACTCACTCACTCACTCACTATTTCTTTCACTCACTCACTCACTCACTATCTCTTTCACTCACTCACTATCTCACTCACTCGCTATCTCTTTCACTCACTCACTCGCTATCTCTTTCACTCACTCACTCATTCACCCACTCACTCACTCACTCACTATTTCTTTCACTCACTCACTCACTCACTATCTCTTTCACTCACTCACTCATTCACTCACTCACTATCTCTTTCACTCACTCACTCACTCACTATCTCTTTCACTCACTCACTCATTCACTCACTTGCTATCTCTTTCACTCACTCACTCACTCACTCACTCACTCGCTATGTCTTTCACTCACTCACTCACTCACTCACTCGCTATCTCTTTCACCCACTCACTCACTCACTCACTCACTATCTCTTTCACTCACTCACTCACTCACTCACTCGCTATGTCTTTCACTCACTCACTCACTCACTCACTCGCTATCTCTTTCACCCACTCACTCACTCACTCACTCACTATCTTTTTCACTCACTCACTCACTCACTCGCTATCTCTTTCACTCACTCACTCATTCACTCACTTGCTATCTCTTTCACTCACTCACTCACTCACTATCTCTTTCACTCACTCACTCACTCACTCACTCGCTATGTCTTTCACTCACTCACTCACTCACTCACTATCTCTTTCACTCACTCACTCATTCACTCACTCACTATCTCTTTCACTCACTCACTCACTATCTCTTTCACTCACTCACTCATTCACTCACTTGCTATCTCTTTCACTCACTCACTCACTCACTATCTCTTTCACTCACTCACTCACTCACTCACTCGCTATGTCTTTCACTCACTCACTCACTCACTCACTCGCTATCTCTTTCACCCACTCACTCACTCACTCACTCACTATCTCTTTCACTCACTCACTCACTCACTCGCTATGTCTTTCACTCACTCACTCACTCACTATCTCTTTCACTCACTCACTCACTCACTCGCTATGTCTTTCACTCACTCACTCACTCACTATCTCTTTCACTCACTCACTCACTCACTCGCTATGTCTTTCACTCACTCACTCACTCACTCACTCGCTATCTCTTTCACCCACTCACTCACTCACTCACTCACTATCTCTTTCACTCACTCACTCACTCACTCACTCACTCGCTATGTCTTTCACTCACTCACTCACTCACTATCTCTTTCACTCACTCACTCATTCACTCACTCACTATCTCTTTCACTCACTCACTCACTATCTCTTTCACTCACTCACTCACTCACTCGCTATGTCTTTCACTCACTCACTCACTCACTCACTCGCTATCTCTTTCACCCACTCACTCACTCACTCACTCACTATCTCTTTCACTCACTCACTCGCAATGTCTTTCACTCACTCACTCACTCACTCACTATCTCTTTCACTCACTCACTCATTCACTCACTCACTATCTCTTTCACTCACTCACTCACTATCTCTTTCACTCACTCACTCATTCACTCACTTGCTATCTCTTTCACTCACTCACTCACTATCTCTTTCACTCACTCACTCACTCACTCGCTATGTCTTTCACTCACTCACTCACTCACTCACTCGCTATGTCTTTCACTCACTCACTCACTATCTCTTTCACTCACTCACTCACTCACTCGCTATGTCTTTCACTCACTCACTCACTCACTCACTCACTCGCTATGTCTTTCACTCACTCACTCACTCACTATCTCTTTCACTCACTCACTCACTCACTCGCTATGTCTTTCACTCACTCACTCACTCACTCACTATCTCTTTCACTCACTCACTCATTCACTCACTCACTATCTCTTTCACTCACTCACTCACTATCTCTTTCACTCACTCACTCATTCACTCACTTGCTATCTCTTTCACTCACTCACTCACTATCTCTTTCACTCACTCACTCACTCACTCGCTATGTCTTTCACTCACTCACTCACTCACTCACTCACTCGCTATGTCTTTCACTCACTCACTCACTCACTATCTCTTTCACTCACTCACTCATTCACTCACTCACTATCTCTTTCACTCACTCACTCACTATCTCTTTCACTCACTCACTCATTCACTCACTTGCTATCTCTTTCACTCACTCACTCACTCTCTTTCACTCACTCACTCATTCACTCACTCACTCACTCACTCGCTATCTCTTTCACTCACTCACTCACTCACTCACTATCTCTTTCACTCACTCACTCACTCACTCACTCGCTATCTCTTTCACTCACTCACTCACTCACTCACTTGCTATCTCTTTCACTCACTCACTCACTATCTCTTTCACCCACACATTCACTCACTCACTCACTCACTCGCTATCTCTTTCACTCACTCACTCACTCACTCACTCGCTATGTCTTTCACTCACTCACTCACTCACTCACTCACTCACTATCTCTTTCACCCACACATTCACTCACTCACTCACTCACTCACTCGCTATCTCTTTCACTCACTCACTCACTCGCTATGTCTTTCACTCACTCACTCACTCACTCACTCGCTATGTCTTTCACTCACTCACTCACTCACTCACTCACTCACTATCTCTTTCACTCACTCACTCATTCACTCACTCACTATCTCTTTCACTCACTCACTCACTATCTCTTTCACTCACTCACTCACTCACTCGCTATGTCTTTCACTCACTCACTCACTCACTCACTCACTCGCTATGTCTTTCACTCACTCACTCACTCACTATCTCTTTCACTCACTCACTCATTCACTCACTCACTATCTCTTTCACTCACTCACTCACTATCTCTTTCACTCACTCACTCATTCACTCACTTGCTATCTCTTTCACTCACTCACTCACTATCTCTTTCACTCACTCACTCATTCACTCACTCACTCACTCACTCGCTATCTCTTTCACTCACTCACTCACTCACTCACTCGCTATCTCTTTCACTCACTCACTCACTCACTCGCTATCTCTTTCACTCACTCACTCACTCACTCACTTGCTATCTCTTTCACTCACTCACTCACTATCTCTTTCACCCACACATTCACTCACTCACTCACTCACTCACTCGCTATCTCTTTCACCCACACATTCACTCACTCACTCTCTCTTTCAGTCACTCACTCACTTTTGTATTTACCGTACAACTTCCTTTATACAGTTGAATGAAAAAGTATTGTGATGTATATGATCATAATAATGATATTCTTTCATTATTACAAGAAAGAAAATATTAAAAAATTGTTTGTTAATAATTTTATTGTAAAATGTTCCAAATATCATTGGTTCTAAAGTTTGCATCCCCATGAATGTAATAGCAATGTTCTCTAATAACATCTTTGTATCATTTTCCATTAAATGTTCATCCATCCTCTTTGGGTACTCTTTGAGCAGCTTTTTTAGTAGTTTAGAGGGATGTGTGGATGCGACTCACCAATTCACTGTTATGATGCTCTTTTCAGGTATTCAGAGCATGACCAAAGTTTTCCATTACATCTCCAATTTTAATGTTTCCCATCCCCCAGTTTTATAAAGATTAAAACCAGCAGATCATATAGAGAAACACTTTGTCCATACCACCCCGTCACAGGGTCATTTTGTTACAATTTTATGGAAAGGAAATGAAATGTTACATAAATGAATGTTGAAAGATGTTCTTGTTGTGTGGACTAATCAGATAAATGTAACTTTATTTGTATTTTTTAAGTGAATTAGTTTTTTCAGTACAAACAATGAGGCCATTGAAATGTCGAATTCATATTTCAAGATGAAAAATCTAAGAATAAAAAATTGATTAAATTACAGACTTTCTATAGATGGATTCCAAAAAAGGGACATTTTACTATTAGGAAAACATTCAATTTTAAAAATCCATTTCTTGTTTTACTACTCTAATGGCATACATATTGTCCGTAATGGGGTGGTACAAGAAAGGCTCCCATGTCTGAATAAAAGGATAATATTAATAAGGATTTTGTGCCTGAGGTGGGAAAATATGTTTTTTTGGAGAATTAACACATTGACACATTAACAGATAGAATCTGTAGCAGTAGCCTCTGGGATAATAATTACAGAAACCTTGCGGCCATGGTAGGAATTACTGGGGAGACCATAACAGGAGCCTCTAAGGCAGCTATAGCAGGAACCTCTGGGCAAGTGTGGAAGGAACTGCTTTGGCGGCCATGATGGGGAGCTCTGGGTGGCAATGGCAGAAACCTCTTTGGCGGCCATGATAAGGAGCTCTGGCCGGCAACGACAGAAACCTCTTCGGCGGCCATGATAAGGAGCTCTGGCCGGCAACGACAGGAACCTCTTCGGCGGCCATGATAGGGAGCTCTGGGCGGCAATGACAGAAACCTCTTTGGCGGCCATGATAGGGAGCCCTGGCCGGCAATGACAGAAACCTCTTTGGCGGCCATGATAGGGAGCTCTGGGCGGCAATGACAGAAACCTCTTCGGCGGCCATGATAGGGAGCTCTGGGCGGCAATGACAGAAACCTCTTCGGCGGCCATGATAGGGAGCTCTGGCCGGCAATGACAGAAACCTCTTCGGCGGTCATGATAGGGAGCTCTGGCCGGCAATGACAGAAACCTCTTCGGCGGTCATGATAGGGAGCTCTGGGCGGCAATGACAGAAACCTCTTTGGTGGCCATGATAGGGAGCTCTGGCCGGCAATGACAGAAACCTCTTCGGCGGTCATGATAGGGAGCTCTGGGCGGCAATGACAGAAACCTCTTTGGCGGCCATGATAGGGAGCTCTGGCCGGCAATGACAGAAACCTCTTCGGCGGTCATGATAGGGAGCTCTGGCCGGCAATGACAGAAACCTCTTTGGCGGTCATGATAGGGAGCTCTGGGTGGCAATGGCAGAAACCTCTTTGGCGGCCATGATAGGGAGCTCTGGGTGGCAATGACAGAAACCTCTTTGGCGGTCATGATAGGGAGCCCTGGCCGGCAATGACAGAAACCTCTTTGGCGGTCATGATAGGGAGCTCTGGGTGGCAATGACAGAAACCTCTTTGGCGGTCATGATAGGGAGCTCTGGGTGGCAATGACAGAAACCTCTTTGGCGGCCATGATAGGGAGCTCTGGCCGGCAATGACAGAAACCTCTTCGGCGGTCATGATAGGGAGCTCTGGGCGGCAATGACAGAAACCTCTTTGGCGGCCATGATAGGGAGCTCTGGCCGGCAATGACAGAAACCTCTTCGGCGGTCATGATAGGGAGCTCTGGCCGGCAATGACAGAAACCTCTTTGGCGGTCATGATAGGGAGCTCTGGGTGGCAATGACAGAAACCTCTTTGGCGGCCATGATAGGGAGCTCTGGGTGGCAATGACAGAAACCTCTTCGGCGGTCATGATAGGGAGCCCTGGCCGGCAATGACAGAAACCTCTTCGGCGGTCATGATAGGGAGCTCTGGCCGGCAATGACAGAAACCTCTTTGGCGGTCATGATAGGGAACTCTGGCCGGCAATGACAGAAACCTCTTTGGCGGTCATGATAGGGAGCTCTGGGTGGCAATGACAGAAACCTCTTTGGCGGCCATGATAGGGAGCTCTGGGCGGCAATGACAGAAACCTCTTCGGCGGTCATGATAGGGAGCTCTGGCCGGCAATGACAGAAACCTCTTTGGCGGTCATGATAGGGAGCTCTGGGTGGCAATGACAGAAACCTCTTTGGCGGCCATGATAGGGAGCTCTGGGTGGCAATGACAGAAACCTCTTTGGCGGTCATGATAGGGAGCTCTGGGTGGCAATGGCAGAAACCTCTTCGGCGGTCATGATAGGGAGCTCTGGCCGGCAATGACAGAAACCTCTTCGGCGGTCATGATAGGGAGCTCTGGCCGGCAATGACAGAAACCTCTTTGGCGGTCATGATAGGGAGCTCTGGGTGGCAATGGCAGAAACCTCTTCGGCGGCCATTATAGGGAGCTCTGGGCGGCAATGACAGAAACCTCTTCGGCGGTCATGATAGGGAGCCCTGGCCGGCAATGACAGAAACCTCTTTGGCGGCCATGATAGGGAGCTCTGGGCGGCAATGACAGAAACCTCTTTGGCGGCCATAACAGGAACTTCTGGAGCGCCGTGGTGTGTTGATATGGTGTGGCCTCTTCCCCACAACTTCTGAAGTGACATGAAACGAAAGCAGAAAACAGGTTTATTTTTTAAGTATCTTACACTTAATACTTGTTGTGAAGCTCTTCAATGACAAACAAGCACAACAAAAGTAGTACTTACGACTTATGTCCTGTTTTCTGAAGCCATTTGACATATTTGTATGTGGAAAAGACCCAAAAAGTTGTTTCAATATCGACCCTAACTCTCCTTATCAAGTTCACGTGAGATGTAGATGTGATTCTACTCCAATATTAGATCCGGCGGTCTGAAATTTCTAAACAACAACCGTATACTCTGGGATAAAGGAATATTTGACCGGTCATCCGGGTATTGCGAATCATCTTTCCTACTTCTTGTTTCACTCTGCGATCTCTAAAGTAAGCTAATAAAACATTTTAAACTCAGATCAATGTCTCATGTCCATTTATATATTAATTTGGCAAGAAGTCTTGTAATAAGCCGAATAATGAGCAGCCAGATGGTCATTTTTGAACCGATCTCAAACCGGAGGTGGAGTTCAGCTGTTTCTGGAGACTCTGTGCTCTCTTTCTTATAATTTCAAAGCAAATCATTGAAATGCTGACACATCGAGATGCGGACCACCCTGTAAGGGTTTATAACTGTACATTAGCCCTTACATAAATACTTACATTTCTGTTCCTTACACAAAACTAACAAATGGCTTCAGAAGACTTGAAATATAGCACATCATTTGAATACACTACTTTAATGATCCTTTTATGGAGCTCTTTATGGTGGTCAGTCCTACAAAAATTGTCCAGTATACTCTTAAAAATGTGGGGTTGGAACTACATTATGGTGAGGAAATGATGACTTCTTTGTTTTTAAATTTTGGGGTGAAAATGTACCTTATCTGTAGCAGTTGGTGGGAAATTGTTACTTCCTCTCACTGACACATGAGGGCAGCAGACATCTTTTCGTTTTCCATGACTCTCCGGACCCCGTGTTGGCCACCTGGGCCAGTTTCTGGTCTGAAGAGAGAATAATTGTGGAAACTATACAAGCACCGCAACTTTAATATTTTAAACATATTATGAAAAATATACTTTTTGAGTCATGAAAGCGGCAGAAATTTACAATTTTCACTTTCAAAAGACGCCTTAATATTCTTTACAGAAAGATATTAGACACAAGAAATGACATTAAGACACACTTTATTATTCCTGCGTAATTGACTGTGAACTCTGACCCTACAATGTCCTTCAAATGTCCTTTAAACTTTAAATTAGAGTAATAAAAATGTCAAAGTATTCTTAACAAATACATCTGTTGCCCTTTCAAAGCTCAGGAGAATTCAACTCAACAAGAATTACAATTATGGACGTATATTAGTGACAAATGCCTTTGAAAAATACGTTGAATTTTGCACTAATTAAAAATATAAACAATGCAGATTTTAACCACCTGAAATTTCAGAGACAAATTAGCAAAGCGAAATATAATGCACCGAATATTACCTGTCAAATAATAAAGATAAAGTTATAACATTTTTTTTGAATATTTATAATTTAATTTAAATGATGAAATTCTGTGCATTCAATGCATCCATGCATGTTATTCCAAATAAAACAAAATAAAAGCATATTTTTTAACCATGAGTAATGGTTTCAGTGGCATTTTCTATTGTAAAGATTGTAAAGAGTCCCTCAGAGGACAGGGACAGATTATTTGTTTTTTCTGAAATAGTTTTGCGCGCCCTCGCAATAAATGTACCATGATTTTACTACAGTAAACATACTTTAACCATGATATTTGTAGTGAAACCATGGAGATAATACAGGAAAATAAAAAATAGGGAGATAAAAATCATACTTTTGTAGGTATCATGGTTTTACTATAGTAATATTGTAGTAATCGTGATTGTTGTAGGCTTTTATTATAATTTTTTACAGAAATCATGGTTTTAATACAGTATACTGTATCCATGTACTGTAGTTTTACTATATATTAACCATAATAATTAGCGGCTATTCTAGTGATTACTATAGTTGGATTTACATGGTATTTGCAGTAAAATCAAAATAACTATTTTTATTACCATAGTTATCGTTTCCTGTATTATTCTGATGGTTTTACTACAAATATTAAACAAATGTTAAAATTTTGCTATTAAAGTAAAACCATGTAAATCTATTTCAGAAAAATCAATTCCCACCCTGTCCTCTCGGGGGCTCCATACATTTGAGCACAGTTTTATATGAAACGATGCTGGATTTCAAAAGAAGTTAATTTGTCGCCACCTAGTGGTGCACAGGCGTCATTTTAAGATTTAAAGGGGTCATATCAGGAATCAAATGTCCATGATATTTTGACATATAAGAGGACTTTCTACAATAACAACATACTGTAAATTTCAGAACTCAAAACGTAATCTCTCGTGCAATAAAAGCATTAATTGAAACCAAGCTCAAAAACGCCTCGTTCGCTACTTCCGCGACTTCCCTACGACACTCGGCACTAGAGGTACATTTACTACAGCTCAAAAACATCAACGCCTACTTTTACATCTTGGCGCCGCCCACTGGTGCTTCAGTTCGTAAACTGAGAGAGAAGGACAAACAAGGTCTACTGTGGCCAAACTATTCCTGAATACCAAAGGGGAACCATCTGGACTACTTTGGATTGGTCTTTGACCGCTTGATATAGGACCGCTTTTAAAAGACCCAGTGTCAAGTTACAAGTCTGAAGAGGAAATGCAATTTTCTGTCATTCAGCTGCTGCTTGTTACATTATAAAATTAAAATGAATGCGTGAACACTGTTTCATGTTGACATCTGTGGAGCTCTCAGTTTCAAGTATTAGCCAAACGTTGAGCCGTTTCAGCCCATACAACCTCTGTGAACATCATATACCTTCATCTTCTATACAAACCCCACTTTACCATAAGAAGAGATGCCAGTATCATCCTGTTTCCATGACACCGCGTGAGGTATCCTCCGGCAAATCTTGTCCTCTATAGACTGGCTTTTCACACACTTTTCCATTATTCCGTAATCATGTCGGAGGATGAAAGCGGGTTGTAGTGGGTGGTGTGAAATGTTCTGTCAAGCGTCTCACACATTCGACAAGATAACACTGCATTCATTCTGCAAGCCACTCATGCAACATTAAAGTGAAGGTACACATTCAGTTCTGAGGAACTGCATCGTCTTCTTCGATGCAGAACACTTCAATCATGTACGTCTTAATATACTGGATACATTGTTTTTTCAAGGTTTTATTTATTAGATTTTTTTTATCATAGTTTAAGTGAACATCGGGATGAATTTGTAACCACTTCACTATTTTATTTGTTCATTCTTCCGTTTCTGCTAACACCTTTTGTGTTTCTGGTCAAAAGTGACCGGCTCATTAATATTGTTTATAAATCTCTCTTATTGTATATATTATCACAAGATATTGCATTATATTTTTTATCAAATTCTGTTTCAGTAATTATGACTGGATATGTACTCCTTTTATGAACATTATTTTTAAAAATCTATATTTATATTAATTACGTAATAAATGAATAATCACCTGCTTGATCTGAACAAAATCAGCGTCATTTTAAACACTATAATGCATATATCTGATCTAAACAATTCTTAAATTATGCTTTTTCATTTGCTGACAAATACGAACTGTTTCGTTCTCATCATCTGAAAATTTGTTATGACAAAAATGATATTCAGAGTTGGTACATCATAAAGAGATGAGGAGGCTGTGTGTTATATACTGCTGGAAAGGTCTCAGTTAAATGTGTAAATGTGTTTCTCTCTGAGGTCAAACTGCAGGTGAGATTCATTGTATGAAATTCCCACAGACACACATAATGATCAGGAGTGTCTTTTTGTCACGGTTTTCCTTATTTCTTCCTTAAACATACATATAACACAGAGAATGATATATTGTAACTTACATCAGACGATCCCGATTCAAACAAGCCCAAACGCGACATAATATGATGAGAAGATCTGGAAATATTCCTCAAAGAGTGAACATGGAAAGATGATGCACAAAAGGGCACCAAATGCACATTGAGTGTGTGTGTGTGTGTGTGTGTGTTTGTGAGTGTGTCTGAGTTGTGTGTGTGTGTGTTTGTGAGTGTGTCTGAGTTGTGTGTGTGTGTGTTTGTGAGTGTGAGAGAGTGTGTGTGTGTGTGTTTGAGTTGTGTGTGTGTGTGTGTGTGTGTTTGTGAGTGTGTTTGAGTTGTGTGTGTGTTTGTGAGTGTGTGTGTCTGAGTTGTGTGTGTGTGTGTTTGTGAGTGTGTCTGAGTTGTGTGTGTGTGTGTGTGTGTTTGTGAGTGTGAGAGAGTGTGTGTGTGTTTGTGAGTGTGTCTGTCTGAGTTGTGTGTGTGTGTGTGTTTGTGAGTGTGAGAGAGTGTGTGTGTGTGTTTGTGAGAGTGTGTGTGTGTGTGTGTGTTTGTGAGTGTGAGAGACTGTGTGTGTGTGTGTTTGTGAGTGTGAGAGTGTGTGTGTGTTTGTGAGTGTGAGAGTGTGTGTGTGTGTGTGTCTGAGTTGTGTGTGTGTGTGTGTTTGTGTGTGTCTGAGTTGTGTGTGTGTGTTTGTGTGTCTGAGTTGTGTGTGTGTGTGTGTGTGTGTGTGTGTTTGTGAGTGTGAGAGACTGTGTGTGTGTGTGTGTTTGTGTGTGTGTTTGTTTGTGTGTGTGTGTTTGTTTGTGTGCGTGTGTGTGTGTGTGTGAGAGTGTATACAGTGTGTGTGTGTGTGTGTGTGTGTGTGTGTTCATCTAAAGGATTGTCTTCATATTTCTGTATTTTCATTTCCAATGGTCGCTCATTTATGACCAGGAACACAACAAGTGTAACAAAGCGAAATAAAACCACAAAAATGTGATGAAAATGACATTTAAAAAATAAAAACATGTTCAGATGCCCCGTGTGAACAAAGTCGTGGAATTTTATTCCAACTGGATGAAATAAACTACAGTTCAGAAAAAGGTAATCGCTCAGTTTCGACAGGAACACAATATCAGGGTTAAGTGAGATTCAGAGGTGTAAAGTTGTTCAATACAAGAGCAATAGAGGAAGAAAAACATATACATGTGATAATCATCCGGTGTGTGCGTTCATCGCCAATTACTTCATACTCATCATCAATGCAAATTAGGACTGTATGAAGAATCAATCGGTGAGATCGATTCAAATCTGTCGTGTCGAATGAAACATGTTCACACTCCGTTCAGCACGTGGAAGAAGGTAAATGTTCACTTCAAAAAAATATAATATCAACGATGAAAGTTCAAAAGGCAAACCTGAAGTTTGCATGGCAAGGCAGATTCACCCAGAAATGATCATCCAGAAAACTCTTGGTATTTCTTCCATCTCGACTGCTGTAATATTCACAAACATTAATGTTCTAGTCATGCACATGACCGCTAAATCAACAAACCGTA
Organism: Moxostoma hubbsi; assembly: GCA_032164185.1. Taxonomy (NCBI): domain Eukaryota; kingdom Metazoa; phylum Chordata; class Actinopteri; order Cypriniformes; family Catostomidae; genus Moxostoma; species Moxostoma hubbsi. The sequence goes on from JAVLUX010000006.1 coordinate 53,140,439, forward strand.
GATCTGGCATCTTTTATATAAACTACACACAACCGTCTCTTGTATTGATTTTCTACATTTGTACATTTCTGGATTAGTTATTATGAACCACGGGATATTATGGATAACAGACATGATGAAGATGAACTGCTCTGTAATACCAAAAGACAATAAACGGTAGATAAAAAAAACCCATTATTATCTAATACTCTAATGAACAGAGAAAAACGAAAACCTCTTTTTTAAAATAAACTTTAAGAACAGATTTGGTAGCCTGTAACTCTCCTGAGAAAGGTAAGATAAAATGAATTTGCTTTTTTTTTTTTTATTATTATTCTTGTCATTTTTGCCAAAAGCAGATGCATCAAAAGGGACTCGCCTATTGATAACAAGGTGCCCTGTTCAAAACGATTAAACTAATGCTATATGTGTGTTTCTCCTTGTGTGTCTGTACAGCGTTCACGAGACTCTCCGTTCCAACTTTCCACAAATAGGGTACAAAATAGGGCTTGTTGCAACCTTATTATCTATAACCACTTCCAAATATGTTTACGACATTTACATGACAAAATAAAATGAATAAGCTACAATGTATAACAGGGTTGCAGCTATTGATGAACTTAGTTGTGGCACGGTGGAGGGCGGGGTTGGGTCGGGACTCAACACGCCCGGTCCCGTATTGGGCTAATCAAGCCACCGAGAGGGATAAGGGCCGATCGCGGAGGGCAGTGCAAGAGAGAGAGATCGTTCACGGACATGTCCGTCGTCCTATGTGTTTGTCTTTTGAGTTTGACATTAAACCTTTATTTGTATTTCTCGCCTCTTCCTTGCCCGTGAGGGCGAACTTCTTTACATTGGTGCCGAAAGCCCGGGAAGGAAGTCCCGACCCGGCCCCGCCCTCCAACGTGCCACATTAGTATATTAAAAAACACTATTTTAATTCACCATTTTAATCCATTGGTGTTCACGCAAAGTACATTTTACGTTAGACTATATTTTATCTTGCATACCGTGGCGAGATTTGTAAAAAATTGTGAATTTGGCCCGTTCCACCTCTGAGGTCGTGACCTTCTCGACTCTATGCAACAATTTCAAATCACAACAGTGTCAATGATTTTGGCGTAAACTTTAAATGTAGAAATCATGTTCGTTTTACAGCATTTCTCCCTGTCATTAAAAAGCGCGAAATCCAGGAAGTGACACACTTTTTAATATACTAAGTTCATCAACGACTCTGTAACGGATTGTAGCGTTTGTGAACGCTTTGATTTCTGTATAAATCTGTTTTGACCTTCATCGAAGTTACAATAATGAACAAATCTATCTGTATTAACTAATAACACACCAATTATTGTATTGTTCTTGTGCATACTGAATACATCATTCAAACATTCACAGTGCAGGTTAGAAAAAGTATGTGAACCCCATAGGCTAATGATGTCAATTAAAGCTAATTAGAGTCTGGAGTTGGCAAACCTGGCATCCAATTAATGAAACGAGATCGGAGGTTTGGGTTAGAACTACTTTGACTTATAAAAAGCACTCAAACATTTTGAGTTTGCTATTCACAAAGCATCTGCTGACGTGGACCATGACTCCTAAAAAAGAGATTTCAGAAGACCTACGATCAAGAATTGTTGCTTTGCATGAAGCTAGAAAGAGTTACAAAGTTATCTCGAAGAGTTTAGACATTCATCTGTCCACAGTTAGACAAACTGTCTATAAATGGAGATGATTTAGTACTATAGGTACTCTCTCTAGAAGTGGCCGTTAGATATTCATCTGTCCACAGTTAGACAAACTGTCTATATATGGAGATGATTTAGTACTATAGGTACTCTCTCTAGAAGTGGCCGTTAGATATTCATCTGTCCACAGTTAGACAAACTGTCTATAAATGGAGATGATTTAGTACTATAGGTACTCTCTCTAGAAGTGGCCGTTAGATATTCATCTGTCCACAGTTAGACAAACTGTCTATAAATGGAGGTGATTTAGTACTATAGGTACTCTCTCTAGAAGTGGCCGTTAGATATTCATCTGTCCACAGTTAGACAAACTGTCTATATATGGAGATGATTTAGTACTATAGGTACTCTCTCTAGAAGTGGCCGTTAGATATTCATCTGTCCACAGTTAGACAAACTGTCTATATATGGAGATGATTTAGTACTATAGGTACTCTCTCTAGAAGTGGCCGTTAGATATTCATCTGTCCACAGTTAGACAAACTGTCTATATATGGAGATGATTTAGTACTATAGGTACTCTCACTAGAAGTGGCCATTAGATATTCATCTGTCCACAGTTAGACAAACTGTCTATATATGGAGATGATTTAGTACTATAGGTACTCTCTCTAGAAGTGGCCGTTAGATATTCATCTGTCCACAGTTAGACAAACTGTCTATATATGGAGATGATTTAGTACTATAGGTACTCTCACTAGAAGTGGCCGTTAGATATTCATCTGTCCACAGTTAGACAAACTGTCTATATATGGAGATGATTTAGTACTATAGGTACTCTCTCTAGAAGTGGCCGTTAGATATTCATCTGTCCACAGTTAGACAAACTGTCTATATATGGAGATGATTTAGTACTATAGGTACTCTCTCTAGAAGTGGCCGTTAGATATTCATCTGTCCACAGTTAGACAAACTGTCTATATATGGAGATGATTTAGTACTATAGGTACTCTCACTAGAAGTGGCCATTAGATATTCATCTGTCCACAGTTAGACAAACTGTCTATATATGGAGATGATTTAATACTATAGGTACTCTCTCTAGAAGTGGCCGTTAGATATTCATCTGTCCACAGTTAGACAAACTGTCTATATATGGAGATGATTTAGTACTATAGGTACTCTCACTAGAAGTGGCCATTAGATATTCATCTGTCCACAGTTAGACAAACTGTCTATATATGGAGATGATTTAATACTATAGGTACTCTCTCTAGAAGTGGCCGTTAGATATTCATCTGTCCACAGTTAGACAAACTGTCTATATATGGAGATGATTTAGTACTATAGGTACTCTCACTACAAGTGGCCGTTAGATATTCATCTGTCCACAGTTAGACAAACTGTCTATAAATGGAGGTGATTTAGTACTATAGGTACTCTCACTACAAGTGGCCGTTAGATATTCATCTGTCCACAGTTAGACAAACTGTCTATATATGGAGATGATTTAGTACTATAGGTACTCTCTCTAGAAGTGGCCGTTAGATATTCATCTGTCCACAGTTAAACAAACTGTCTATAAATGGAGGTGATTTAGTACTATAGGTACTCTCTCTAGAAGTGGCCGTTAGATATTCATCTGTCCACAGTTAGACAAACTGTCTATATATGGAGATGATTTAGTACTATAGGTACTCTCACTAGAAGTGGCCATTAGATATTCATCTGTCCACAGTTAGACAAACTGTCTATATATGGAGATGATTTAGTACTATAGGTACTCTCACTAGAAGTGGCCGTTAGATATTCATCTGTCCACAGTTAAACAAACTGTCTATAAATGGAGATGATTTAGTATTATAGGTACTCTCACTAGAAGTGGCCATTAGATATTCATCTGTCCACAGTTACACAAACTGTCTATAAATGGAGATGATTTAGTACTATAGGTACTCTCACTAGAAGTGGCCGTCCAGTCAAGATGACTCAAAGGGAACACCACAGAATGCTCAATTAGGTAAAAATAACCCTAGAGTGACAGATAAAGACTTGATGGAATCATCGGAACTGGTTAACATCTCTGTTCATGAGTCTACTATACAGAAAACATTAAACAGGTGTGTGTTCATGGCAGGACATCACGAAAGAAGCCGCTGGTTTATAACAAAAACATTGCTGTGCACCTGAAGTTTACCAAAAAACACCTAGATACCCCACAACACTACTGGAAAAATGTTTTGCGGACTGATGAATCTACAGTTGAATTTAGGAAGAACATGCAGCACTACGTATGGCATAAAAAATGGCACCGCATACGAACATGAAAACATCATCCCAACGGTGAAGTACGGTGGATGGAGCATCATGATTTGGGGCCTGGACCGCTTGCCATCATCGAGAGAAAAATGAATTCCCAAGTTCATCAAGATATTCACAGGATAATGTCAGGGTGGCTGAAGTTGAGTGATACAGCAGGACAATAACCCTAAACATCGAAGTAAATCCACTACAGAATGGCTTAAAAAAAAGAAAAACCTTTTGAAAAGTTTCGAGTTTAACTTTTGAAAGCCCAGACCTTAACCCAAAAGAGAGGCTGTGGAAGGACCTCAAGAGAGACGTTCACACCACACATCCTAAGAATATGGCTGAGCTGGAGCAGTTCTATAAGGAAGAATGGTCCAAAATTTCTTCTGAACGTTGTGCAGGTCGAATCCGCATCTACCGGAAATGCTTGATTGAGGTTATTGCTGCCAAAGGAGGATCTACCAGTTATTGAATCCAAGGGTTCACATACTTTTTCCACAGCACTGTGAATGTTTAATGTGATGTGTTCAGTACATACATAAAATATTATTATTGTTTCTGTGTTATCTTAAGCACATTGTTGATTGTCTATACTTGTGACTTTGTTGAAGATGAGATCATATTTTATGACCAATTAATGCAGAAGACCAGCTAATTCCAAAGGGTTCACATACTTTTTCTTGCCTCTGTATCTAATTGATCTGCCTCTATTAACCATGGGATTTATGTCTTTATTGCTTTAAAAATGAACAGGACACCAATTTTGACCCTGTTCGTGGAAAGTGGCAATAAGCATTTCAAAACAAATACTGTCCCCACCTGAATAAGAGCTTTATTGTCTATTCTAAAGCAAACTCCATGATTGTTTTTCTACATTATCAAAATACATAATTCATTATCTTTAACATTCTATATCGAGGTGCTAATTTAAAAATCACAACATAACCAGCTGAATTTTCGCAGTAATTTCAGAAATCAGAACAGCAACATTAAAAATCAAAGTGCTTTCCAGCATCATTTTTGGCTTCCCAAAGTCCCCCAAACACACAAAGTAAAACCTCTGGTTGCTGCAACGGGACACTTGCACACAAATCGATCCACTCATGAACATTTTAAACCGCGCAGTCTGATAGTCCCAGTGAGGAAGCGTCACCTTCGGTGTGGGCTGTGGCCGTCTAGAAGAACATAAATAGGCCCATTCTGGGAATTTAAGATGAAAAATAAATGGCAGTTTTAAGGAATATTCCAGGATCAATACAAGTTAAGCTCAATCTACAAAACTTGTGGCATAACAAAACAATATATTATATATAGCAAAAATGGAGGTTACAGTGAGACACTTACAATGGAAGTGAATGCGGCCAATCTGTAAATATAAAATACTCACTGGTTTAAAAAGAACAGACACAAGACTTAAACAATATGTGTGTTAACATGATTTTACTGTGATAAAATAATATCCAATACCCAATTTTACAACATTGTTGCCATGACGACGTAACGCTGTAAACACTAAACTAGAGGTAGACCGATATATCAGTTTTAGCAATTAATTGGTGCCAATAGTTTCTTTTCTGGTTGTTATTGGGATTTTGGTTGCACAATAAACTTCTTTTGAGATTCTATTCATTTTGGACCTCAAAGTCTGTTAAAACCATACTATAAATCGATTTATTAAAAACTATACCGAATAATCGGTTATTGGCTGTTTCCACCACCTTGGTTATCGGTATCTGCAAAATCCACCATCGGTCGACCTCTACCCTAAACCCCTAAAAATGATCATTTAAACAACTTTAAAGCTCAAATAATACATACGTTTTAACAGAAGATTTGGCCCAATGCACTTCAATGTACTTCTTTTTTTCCTGATTTTCTCCCCAATTTGGAATGCCCAATTCCCAATGCGCTCTAAGTCCTCGTGGTGGCGTAGTGTCTCACCTCAATCCGGATGGCTGAGGATGAATCTCAGTTGCCTCCGCTTCTGCGACCGTCAATCTGCGCATCTCATCACATGGTTTGTTGAGTGCGTCCACTGGCATCCACGCACAACTCACCATGCCTCATGTGACTCTACCCTCCCTAGCAACCGGGCCAATTTTGGTTGCTTAGGAGACCTAGCTGGAGTCACTCAGCACGCCCTGGATGTCGCGACTCCAGGGGTGGTAATCAGTGTCAATACTCACTGAGCAACCCAGGCCCCACCATTGTATGTTTTTAAAGAAAAGGAGAGACGAGTCGAAATAATGTTTTCGTTGTGGTCATCAACATTATGCCACAAATGCTGTCGACTGACTTGTATTGCACCCGAATATTCCTTTAAGACATCAGGTTTTATATGTGCAAACAAAATGGCAATATAAAAACAATCAAGTCTGAACCTCCAACAAAAACGCATCAAACTTTGAACGTGAAAACATGCATACGGTGCATTTTATTACCCCTTTAGTATTTTTTTAACGTTTTAATTGTGTTGAATTAGGGCACTTACACACTAGAGAAAACGGTGACAGAGCGTTTGACGGATATGAACGAGTAAGATCCGTTTTGAGCCGTGTCAATTTGAAATCAAGCCAGAATGCAATTAATTAGATTGTAACACACAACTAAACACGCCTCTCTGAGAATCTCATTGGTTAATGGATACCTGATTCACATATTTGTCATTATTTGGCTGGCTTCTACCAAGTGACCAATGAATTTGCTCCAAAATACCGTGGAGTTTGATTGGACAGCCATTGACATTGTTGATTGGACGGCCATTGACATTGTTGATTGGATGGCCATTGACATTGGCCTTCCAATACAACTCTAAAGTATTTTGATGAAAACCTACAGTATCTTTCAGTTGGTAGAAACTAATCAAATTAGGTAGATGCCCTCACCCTCAAAAACCATAAACAAAACCTTGGCATGTAAAAATGTTTTGACCCAATACATATAATTGTGCAATGATTGGCTACCAAGAGCCAAAACCAATGTAGCAACCTGAAAGTATTACAATTTCCTATTCACCCGATATCAGGTTATTAATTTTCCAATTGTTGGGCCTACAAAGGTCACGGTAGTAATAGTAAATTTCATATCTGAATGACTTTTTTTTAGGTGCTGTGTTGGGTCGCCAATGTAAAATCTGGATCCTGAATCAAAAACCAGTTGAAACTACAACTCTAGTGTATATGCGCCCTTAAGCCTAGGGTATACTTCGTTTTTCGGCGTACCGTCCCATATTGTACACGGTCAAACGCTCAGCCCTCAGTATACTATTTTGACCCTGAACATATGGATGCGTTCAACGCCTGCCCGACTGCCCATTTGCGTGGTACGCGGAAAACGGAAATATACTTTGGCCATTAGCGTGTGCATGACGTGTATGTGAATGGATTATGTGAAACTCCCATACGATGATCCAATGTTCTACCCCTTTAGAAACCCGGAAAAGCCACGTTCCTGATTGCGTCGGGGTTATTGTATATTGCATGACGAACAGCAAGGATCTTCTTTATCTGGCTGGGAGGCATAGTCCATCTGCCGGACAATCTCCGAGAAGAGTTCGTCCACCATGGTCTTACTCTTGGCTGAGGTCTCCATGAAAGGACAGCCCCATTCTTCGGCTAAAGCTTGACCTTCACTCGATGAAACTTCACGCTCGTTGTCCAGATCCACCTTGTTTCCCACGAGTATCACGGGCACGCGTTCATACCTGTGAACAAATATGACACAAGGCTTAATGAAAGTGTCATATGAATATCTTAAATGAGGTATCTATCAAGTTTTAAATCAACAAAACTGACCAACCTACCCTAAACCTTAAAACCAAACCGAATAGTGTCAGAAAAAGCAAATGTGGGATGAAAAACACAATTGATTAAGTTCAAGCCTGATTGAGTTCAAACAAGAGCACTAAACAATGGTAAATAGCGCTTTTTTAACCTTAGAGGTCATCAAAGCGCTTTACACTGCATCTCATTCACTCATTCACACACACACATCCATGATGGCAGAGCTGCCATGCAAGGTGCTAGTCTTTCAGTGGGTTCAGTGTCTTGCCGAAGGACACTTCGGCATGTGGAGTCATGTGGGCCGGGAATCGAACCGCCAACCCTGTGATTAGTGGACAACCTGCTCTACCACCTGGGCCATTGCCGCCCCCATTACAGTGACAACATCTATCGAACCATCATAGTATTCATCGAGTTTAAATCGTTAAAGTTGACACAAATGCATTAGTCGCTTTCCCAACGGCATTCAGCTGTGTTGCAGATGGGGATAGAGATCCTAGGCATCCAATAAGAGGCAGAGGAATCGTCTAATGCCGTGAATCATTCCCAAAACATACTCTAAATCAGAGGCATCGATCCGTTAGCCGCTCGTGAAAAACGAGCCACTTTAAAGAATACTCTGTCCAGGGCTGTGAGACGGGCACTCGGCCCATCAGAGCGCGCCTAGTTCAGACCAGCTGAGTCATGGAAAACCTGCTTGCAGATTCCAAACCATTACAGACAAGTATTGGTGTAGTTTCAGCTCTCGTTAAGTAAAGAGAAAGCTCTTTAAATAATGACTGCGAGAGGAATATTTATAGCTCAGATGTTTCTCCTAAAATCCTGGGGAGCAATAAAAATGGACACAAATGAGTCAATTGAACATGGATAGCTTAGCTCAGAACATTTGCTCTATCAGGAAGACTTGCAGACTTGAGTGAGTTTTAAGATGACATTTATTTGATGAATATGACACAGGAATGTAATGTCTCTCTTTGGGGTAGGCCCCCTCTGGTGGTCCGAAGTAGTTGTACTCGGAACCGTCATATCCTGCCGGAGATAGGAGGCAGGGGCGAGGAGCCTACCCCCGTGCAGGACGGGACTCAACAGGTGGTGGTGGGGTGGAGGAGGTTGCCGTGTTAGCACACTGAAACAGCAATGTGATAGATTGTGAGCAGACTTATAAAGCAACAGCTTACATATGATTGGCTAGGAGTTACCCAGCTAATGGTGGGATGATGTACAGCTGCTAGTCTTCCCGCTAGAACTACGCAGCACTTACATCTCTTGGAAGAATTTGATGAGAGATGTTCATATTGAGATCTCTCATTTTTGATTGCAGACTTTGGGATCTTGGTACCAGGGGCAAAATTCTTCTTTCTCCATTCAAAAGTAGCATAGTAATTTGACAATATATGCTTTGTGGAAGCAGTATATACACTGCTAATATTAATTATACTATAGTTGATGTTTTGTCAGTGCCAGACTTTTTGGAGGGCCCTTAAAAACGTCTAAATTAAGGGGGGAATTTACTAAGAATGAATTGCAGCCAGTAAAAGTAAACGTTTTTTCGCATGTGCTGTCTGCGCTGGTTTAGTGTACAATTCACTAAAGGAATTATGCAGATCAGGCAACGGCGCAAATGTAAATGGTCTGCACTTATATAACGCCTTTTTAAACTTAGCGGTATTCAAAGCGCTTTACACTGTGACTCGTTCACCCATTCATACACACATGACGGCAGAGCTGCCATGCAAGGTGCTATCCTGCCATTGGGAGCAACTTGGGGTTCAGTGTCTTGCCCAAGGACACTTCGGCATGTGGAGTCGTGTGGGCCGGGAATCGAACCGCCAACCCTGCGATTAGCGGCCAACCCGCTCTACCACCTGAGCCACAGCCGCCCACCCACTAATTTACATAAAAAGAAGGCATATTTGCATGTAAATGACTTAATTTAATTATTCAAGCCCAATTTCAGTGCTAATTGCCCGTTTAAACTAGATTGTGGGTGGTTATTGAATAAGGTGCAGGTTTATGTGTTGAATTGCCATGTTCAAAAGTACTGTACTGTAGGACATCCGGGTGTTTGATGCATATATAATATTTGCCTACTGCGCATAATGTACATACTGCATACTGCTATTGAAGTGCGATTGAACTGACTAATTATCATGTTAATAACTAAAATAAAATAAAAAAATAGATATTTCTGAGATGATAATAAAAGCGCAACAGTGCCCGCCTACTTTTTCAGCTGTCTTTTAAGTCCTTTATAAAAGAGTTCAACCAAACCAACCAGCTCTGAGGTGAATCAAAACGTTACGAATTTTGATTTGAAGGAAAAAAATCGACAAAAAGACAAAGGCACAAGACTGCGTCTTTAATGAGGGAATGAACTAAAATCCCATGAAGCATTGCAAATGATGTAGTCGAATGAAAAATGATGGAAATATATAAAACTATTGATTTTATGTTTATTGCGAAATATTTCTATATACACAAATATATAAGTAGTTTGAGAGTGACTCGATTGCGTCATTCAGTGCGTTATGGGAGTGGGCGGTCGCTGCAGAGCTCTTTTAGTGCACTTTGGTTGCTACAATTCTCTGATTGGTGGATCTGTCTTCAGGGTTATGGGTAGAGTTGTTCTTCACCGGGAATTGCACTATTAAATGTGCTTTTTTGAAATAATGTGGACAATGGCTTCACTAGACGCATATAACATCAATCAACAGCCTCAGATCTCACGGTAGGTCCGTCTAGTGTACTGTGTATACTGTGCAGTATTCAAGTAGGTCCAAAGCAAGAATGCCAATCCAAATACAGCCCACGTCATTATTTATGATGCGACACAGACAATAACATCTCTTGCTGTATTATCACCTACTGTATCAGTAACAGCATTTCACCAGCCTTGGCTAATATACTTTGTCACATAATCCAAAGGGACATTATCGTGGTATGTGTGCTCAGCTTGGGGTGAGAGAGGTGTGAATGGTGAGTGGGAGGTAAAAGGCACACAGATGAAATGTCATCTACTGGTGTTGAGGGGAAGACAAGCTATTTATAGCCAGACTGACAGGAGGGAACTCTGAGAGAGACTCCAAGAGACGAACTGAGTCTGAGCCTGTTTGGGACTGTTTCTGTTTCACATCCACGAACATAGAGCAGCAAAATCACACTTGGTGATACTCAAGTGATGATACTTGGTGACATTTTCCGAAATGTCATCACATGCATTATCATCTTAATGCCTTACTGATTAAAACATTTTGCATGGCGGCAAGATAATAGATAGCGCATTACTGCTTAAGTGAATGTAATTACCCTAGAGTTAAATGAAGCGCAGGTCTTATGACCTTAAACATCTATTAGAAAATGATCCGAGCACGAATGCTCTAAACGTAGATGCCGCATGTCATGTTGGAATAGTCGGATGTGATCGATAAGCTACACACGAGCTGCATTTACCAATGTATGCATTGTGCGTTATGTGACAACAGCTCGATAGCTAATTATTCTTTTATGCTTTTTAATGCATGTTTTGCATGTCATGGTTGACCCTGCTGTATTGGCAACTACAGAATATTATTTCAATACATTTTTTCTGCTTGTTTCCCGTGGGCATCTATAGTGCATGTTAACTGCATCAGGCAAATATTGCTGACGTTTTGATCCACGGTTGATCCGTGTATATTTTTTGCCGGAGCAATATTAAACAACATAACTAGCCATTTTGTGTCAATAATGTACATTATATATGTTTGTATAACAGAACTCTGCTTTTGTGATATTTAACATCATTTAATGACTTAAACGGTGCCGTTCTCACTAGAAAATGTGCACAACACATATTATTTAAATACAATTTTTAAATCTAAAATTTTCCGGCTGTTTCCCGTGGCCAGCTATAGCACAACGTTAATTGCGTCAGAAGAATAGCACTGACTTTTGTGAATATGGAGCATTCAATAAGACTAATTCCTATAGAAAAAAGGTATGTTTGCGCTGAAAGGAATTATGAGGACATTATTTAAATATCCACAGCGTAGCACTATACCATCACAAAAATAGCACCTGGCAATGTTCCTGTACCCTGCAATTGACCCCTTGAGTGGACTAAATGTCTAATTTTTCACAGAACCCTCCAAATAAAAAAAAAGACTCCAGTTAGTTATAAATAATTTTGTATGTGCTTATAATCTTATGATAAACAAAACATTTGTGAGCGATTTCGATTTCGATTTCGGGTTCAGGTTTAATTTTAAGGCCGTGCAGACCTCTAAAGTGAAAGTCGCCCCTGGGTGTAATTGGCAAGAAATGCAAT
>JAVLUX010000006.1:53157500-53202500 GCA_032164185.1 Moxostoma hubbsi
ATGGTCAAATGATGGTACCAGATGGCAATATCATGGTACTGTACAATTACTATATAATATGCCATGATATTACCATCATGGTAGTCATACCATGGTAAAATGATGGTATCAGTTGGCAATACCATGGTACTGAACAATTACTATATAATATGCCATGGTATTACCATCATGGTAGAGTCATACCATGGTAAAATGATGGTACCAGGTGGCAATATCATGGTACTGAATGATTACTATATAATATGCCAAGGTATTAACGTGGTACTCCACAAAATACCATCGTATTGACATGACAGCATCCCCCCGTGGTAAAATGATGGTATCAGGTGGCAATACCATGGTACTGAACGATTACTATATAATATGCCAAGGTATTACCATCATGGTAGAGTCATACCATGGTAAAATGATGGTATCAGGTGGCAATACCATGGTACTGAACGATTACTATATAATATGCCATGGCATTACCATCATGGTAGAGTCATACCATGGTAAAATGATGGTATCAGTTGGCAATACCATGGTACTGAACAATTACTATATAATATGCCATGATATTACCATCATGGTAGAGTCATACCATGGTAAAATCATGGTACTCCACAAAATACCATCGTATTGACATGACAGCATCCCCCCATGGTAAAATGATGGTATCAGATGGTAATACCATGGCACTTTGACATATACCATGGTACTGAATAATTACCATATTTGGAAACACTTCTGACTGACTTATCTACCATGATATTTTCCATTGTTTTGCAACAACTTGAACAGAGGATGCCTCTTGTTTTCTTACCTCTTCACCCGAATGATCTGATCCCTCATGGGTTTTATATCTTGGAAGCTCTGCTGGTTGACCAGACTGTAGACCAGGATGAACCCTTGGCCGTTCTTGATGTAGAGATCCCGCATGGACGCGAACTGCTCCGTACCGGCCGTGTCCAAGATCTCCAGCACCGACGGAGACGAATCCACCTCGATCTCCTTGCGGTAGAAGTCCTCGATGGTCGGGTCGTACTTCTCGATGAAGGTGCCGGTCACGAACTGCACCGTGAGCGCGGACTTCCCGACACCTCCGCTGCCGAGCACCACCACCTTGTATTCGCGCATTGCGCACCGAGCCGCAACCGACGTAACGCGCTTTTGTCTGAAGCAGCTACCAGCGTCCGATCCGAGCAAATGCAACGGGGAACTTGCATTGAATCTGAGCCATGACTGGCTGTACTACTGCAACACTCACCAGAGAGATAAATAACAAAAGCACACAAACAGCCACAGCGTGGACGTCATGGCAAAACATCCTCCGGGGCATCTCAAACGTCCAGATCACATCTAAACCATATAAACATACAAGGCATGTCACGTCCTCTCCAAGGGTTATTCAGGTGACATTTGGAGAGCTTTAAAGATGTAGGTGCATTTCAGTATAGAAGATGTTGCGCATTATTTGCCCCTTTCAGCCTTTAATACCGCATCCACATCTTTCAGCATCCCCGACCGCCATTCTCTCGGGTGGAGACGCACTGAAGCCTCGCCACATAGTCCATAGGTGTTTTCCATCACGAACGACGCGCAGAACGTCCAATAGGTTTAGGGGACTGCGTTAAGCCACGCCTTTTGACCGTGAGGGGCGGGACTTCTGCGTTTCACTTCGTTGTGATTGGTTCCAAAGCGAGGAGCACGACCAATCAGAGCAGGAGTACAGAAGCGTGTCAATAAATGATGGCTGGAGGATGCTGTTCCTATGGCAACAGCGCGTCGCCTGCATCAGCACCTGAAATAGAAAGCAACAGGGATGCGGCCATTGTGTTGCACTGATGTTGATACAGACTGCAAGTCTAAATCAAATCTGCTCTGTAGTCAACATCAGCTATTATGCATTCGCTACTACAGTGGCCCTAATATATAATTTGAAGGATGAATATCAAAGCAAGCACTTTCCTGAGACATCTTTGCTCAATGGTTTATATCAACTGGTGTCAAGGTGATTTTAGTGGATGAAGTCGTGTTCACACAGGTGTAGGTCAGCACACTGAATATGGACAAATATGGAAACAGTGCATCTACTGCATTATAATTTTTTTAATTGCTTAAAATCTATGCTTATCTATCTTTCCTTCAAATAAATGACATTTGGCTGTAATTTTCTTATCTAATGCATTGACATTCATACTGTACATTTAAAGTGTGTCTTTATGTTTTACACTCGACGGAAGCACATTTCTGCCACATCGTGCTTTGGTAAACCAAAATATTGAGATACAGTCATATTTTGAGATTTAAAAGTCATAAATGAGATGCTAAATCACAACGATGAGATGCTAAATCATAATAATGAGATGCTAAATCATAACAATGAGATGTTAAATCATAATAATGAGATGATAAATCATAATAATGAGATGTTAAATCATAATAATGAAATGCTAAATCATAATAATGAGATGCTAAATCATAACAATGAGATGTTAAATCATAATACAAGATGCTAAATCATAATAATGAGATGATAAATCATAATAATGAGATGTTAAATCATAATAATGAGATGTTAAATCATAACAATGAGATGTTAAATCATAATAATTAGATGTTAAATCATAATAATGAAATGCTAAATCATAATAACGAGATGCTAAATCATAATAATTAGATGTTAAATCATAATAACGAGATGTTAAATCATAACAATGAGATGCTAAATCATAATAATGAGATGCTAAATCATGACAATGAGATGCTAAATCATAACAATGAGATGATAAATCATAATAATGAGATGTTAAATCATAATAATGAAATGCTAAATCATAATAACGAGATGCTAAATCATAATAATGAGATGCTAAATCATGACAATGAGATGCTAAATCATAATAATGAGATGCTAAATCATAACAATGAGATGCTAAATCATAATAACGAGATGCTAAATCATAATAACGAGATGTTAAATCATATTAACGAGATGCTAAATCATAATAATGAGATGCTAAATCATAATAATTAGATGTTAAATCATAATAATGAAATGCTAAATCATAATAACGAGATGCTAAATCATAATAATTAGATGTTAAATCATAATAACGAGATGTTAAATCATAACAATGAGATGCTAAATCATAATAATGAGATGTTAAATCATAATAATGAAATGCTAAATCATAATAACGAGATGCTAAATCATAATAATTAGATGTTAAATCATAATAATGAAATGCTAAATCATAATAACGAGATGCTAAATCACAATAATTAGATGTTAAATCATAATAATGAAATGCTAAATCATAATAACGAGATGCTAAATCATAATAATGAGATGCTAAATCATAATAATTAGATGTTAAATCATAATAATGAAATGCTAAATCATGACAATGAGATGCTAAATCATAATAATGAGATGCTAAATCATGTCTTTTTTCTCATAGATTTTTTTGATCTAATAATGAACTTTTAATTCAGCATTTTAAGCGCAATTTTTTGATCTCATAATTATGATTTAGCATCTCATAATTGACTTATTTCATAATTGACTTAAGCTCATAATTGTGACTTTTTATCTCATAATTAAGATTTTTTAATTTCATAATTATGATTTAGAATAACTTTATCTCATAATTTTAACTTTTATCTAAACATTTTCTTTTCATCTCTTAATTATGACATTTATCTAAAAAATTGTCTTTTTAATCTAATAGTGTTTTACTTCTAATCCTGCCTTTTAATCTCATAATTATGATTTAGCATCTCATAATATTTTACCTAGTATCATAAACACAACTTTTTACAAAGTATCTCATAAAATGACTTTTTCTCTCATAATTATGACTTTTTAATTTTACGATTTGCATCTCATAATTAGGACTTACTAAAGCAAATGTTTGTTTATATGGCGGTAATGGACTTCCATATCATTATGACTTAGTATCTCATAAATCTGACACAGCATCTCATAATTTGGTTTACTAAATCCCCCCAAAATTATATGTGGTGGAAATGTGCTTCCATATTATATGCAGTAATATAGTGTAATATGAATTGTGCAATTCTTACCTCTGAATAAATAATCCATCTTCACTTGTCAGAATACGGGTCAACAGCTTTAATAGTAGATGTTGAACGTGATGTGGACGTGCTTTTAAGAACATTTTAAAGTGCCTTTATAAAAGCAGTTCATCAATATGACTATTATTATCAAGTTTTGTCTAATACATCAAAATTAAATCAACAGATTGAAAGTAATGTTACAAAAATAACTAGTAGGGTACAACGGGGCTTTATGCCCCCCCGTTAGAAAAATGAGCCTTAATTAAAATTACTATATTAATAATGATGATTAAATAACATTACAATTCAAACATTCTCAAGTTGCATTAAGTATATATATATATATATACTGTATATATATATAAATAAAAATACAGGACAACAAACAATGCACACACACACACACACACAGCGATCCATTTTTTATTATTTATTTGTTTGTCTCAATAGATTTTACACTATTTTTCTGGAACCAAAAAACATTGACTATATGACATAAAATAGCACATAATATATATATGCACAAATAAAACATTTAAAATGGTTACATGAAAACTAATATTATCCAAAGATGGCTTGGTTTATAATCTTCTTGTCATATTATCTCTGTGAACGTGTCAGTGTGTATATATGTCGATGGGCTACTGCATTACTGATGGGAGTCGATAGCAGCACAGCGTAAATATCCACAATGTCTTGAGAACGCTTCGGTATGGCATCAAAGAGCCACGGCGGCGCATCTCAACCGGTAAAGAGCGTTGAAAAGCATTCAACATCATCAAACCTTTTTGGCCTCTCCATGAAAATGCTTGAAAATAATAATAAAACTCTTACATTTCTTAGTTACAGGTATAGCATATTGGAATATAAATGGATGTGAGAAGTAAATTCAGTAGACCTGTTGACACTCTAGTACATATTAAGAGCTCTGAAACATAAACGCTTAATAACAATGGACTAAAGGTAAGGCAAAGTGTTTGGATACGCTGTCTGCTCAGTATACAATCTGATTAGAAAGTGCTTTGTCACCATCAGTCAACGATTTTCTCCTGCATTTCTGTACAAGTCGATTCTTTTGGGGTGTACGAAATCCCACATTAAGGACAAATGCTACTTTCATCACATGTGCAGATTTTTTTCTATAGTGTAGATAGAAACATTCAATATATTTCTTTTTTTACTTTCTTAGATTAAATGGAAAATAACGTCTTAATTTGACATAAAATACCATGCGAGATGCTCACTGAATATTTAGTCCTGTGGTTGAACTAAAACGATAAAGGAACCGTTATCGAGTCGTCGTTAAACATACCATCTTCATTGTGCATCGTTTAAAATGAACATCCTACGGTCACGTTAAATAAAAAGTGCAATCGTTTACTTGTTTAAGTTGTTGAACAAACCAGGACAACTTTTTTTTTTTTTTTATAAATAATGTACTTGAGATCATTTACGCCAATCTAAAATGGCGATGGGGCTTGGGTTAATTGAACACTATAGTAATATAGGCAAACTGTTACGTCACACGATTTTGTTTTACTGGTGAGTAATTACTAATATATCTTAAATGTTACAGATATAAAGAGGCCGTTAAATGTTACTGAAAAGTCCTTGGTCTCGACATAAAATAGGAAATATTCCGATATCTGCTTTACAATCTATTTTATTTAGGGGGGGGGGGGGGGGGGATGAAAGAAAATCAACTTAACAATTACATCATTTACAAAAATACCAAAATTTAGTATTTGCAACTTTTGGCTGCCACGGCAACAACTTAATATAATGAAATAACTATCATTCTACAGAGATTGTTTTTTTTTTGTTGTTGTTTTTTTTTTTAACGATTTTCATTAAATGTTTTTTTTTTTTTAATAATTTTTTTTTTTTTGGTAAAACACTACCTATACAATAAACGTTTTTACATAACACGAGCAAATCTATAGCCTCGCTTGCGTCGACAACGCAACGTCCCGTTGAAACGGCTCTTTCTGATTGGCCGACTTGATGGTATTTAAGGACCGCACGTCGCTTAAGCTCGGCTTAATAAATTACATTCATTTTTAAAATAGGTTACACCGTTGTTCTGTGACTAGTATTTAACAAAACAATAAAAGAAAATAAATGAATGACAATAAAATATATTTAAATCACTTTGCACTTCAAAAATTACATTAAAACTGTAACTTTTGCGAAAAAAACCATAACCTAGAATAAAACAATGGAGACGTTAATTAATAATAATAAAAAAAAATGTAAAAAATGCTTTGACCAGTGCCATATTCCTGCGAAACCATTTGTCTCTTTGTGGATTGTCTGTTAACCGAGTACCATGTATATACATGATGTTTCTGATTGAATCGGTAACACAATCGTACATGCGCGCGGGCATGCGCGTTCACACCAGCGCAATCAAGCATGCACGAACACGCTACACTCACCCGTCAAAAATGAGCGAGGATAAGAAAGCGGTGTGTGATTTATTAACATAGATGCGATTCCAGATAAAATACATCATCCCAATTAAAATGACAAAAGTAGTTGTTAATGAACAGTCCAGACTAATCGATATAAATTAAAAGTAGGTTCGTTAAGAAACATTCACAATGACAATCATTTGCCAAACTCAAAGCATCGCGTTACGGAGATTTAGCTTGTCCTGACAAAAAGTCCTCGATTACATTTCCAATGTAAACTACTTCAAATAACCATGGTAACAGCTAACATAGTAGAGGTCGGCCGATAGTGGATTTTGCCAGTACTAATAACTAAGGTGGTGGGAAAGGCCGATGAGCGATTAATAGTTTTTAAAATTGATTTATAGAATGTATTTGTTTTTTTTTACTATGACAGGCAAAGACAAAGAGTCCAAAATGTATATAATCCCAAAAGCAGTTTTTTTTCCCCCAACAAAAATTCTAATAAAAAAAATACATTTTTTTTTTTGGCGCATAATTAAAGACTTTTTTTAAAGTATAAACAAGACCGAAACACACCGGGGACTCTTATTTTTAAATGACGAAATGATGAAAAAAAACTAATCGACACAAAAAAGCTTCCAAAAAGCAACTATCGACCCCGATTAATCAGTAAAACCGATATATTGGTCTACCTCTAGAACAGAGTACAACAAAACAAACGTTCTACCTACACCATCTTGTTCCACTGGTGTGAAAACGATCCAATATTTTGATACCAGAAAATGAAACAGACCATGACGCGCATGAAATGCGTTTACGTTTTTTTTTTTTTTGTTTCTTTTCTTTTCAAATTGGCCAAGATATTTTTTTGGGGCTTTGCTTTCTTCTTCAAAGAGTATTTTTATAACCCCCACCCCACATAAAGTCACCTTTTCAAGATGCTTGCTGTGTAAAATATATATTTTAGGCACTTCTACTGTTTATCAAATAAAACAGGATTATCGGTGAGAGCACACTGCCATCACAGTTAGCCCTCCATTCAGAACGCGTCGAGTTGAAGATCGTCTACTGCAACGTCGCATTTTGTGCGCCCCCTCCTCCTCTTCATATCCCAAAGCAACGCTTGAGAATGGGACAATGAACAGGCAACAGACAGGTTCGAGAAGTCCGCTGGTCCGTCCCGTTTCTGACTCGCGCACGTGAGGCTAGTCCGTGCATGTGTATGAGTGTGTTCGAGTTTGTTTACAGCAGCTCTCCAGTTTAGTTTAAGCCCTTGGCACGGAGCAGAAGCCACAGTCGACTTCCAGATGGACGCATCGAAATCATTCAACGTCCACTTGAAAAAAATAAATCAAATAAAATCACCGAAAGGGATTGGTAAAACACAGTCCTTCGCAGACAGATGGCACTTGGTTTGCCACATTCACACTTCTGACACTGAAGTTTGTTTGACGTTTTGCGCTTTGTCTTCGTTGTAAACCTTTCTTTGGCCGTTGGGGAATGAAGAGTCACTGTCGTTTTCGCTCGGAAAGCCGTTCCGAAGACAAACCGTTGATCAGGTGAAATCCAGAAAGGTTTCGAGGGAGCGCATTCGGACCAGTAGACAATCAATCAATCAATCAATCTGCAGACATGATTTTGTCTGCCCTGTGACATTCGTTTTTTGTTTTGTTGTTTTCAAACGAAAGCAATCCCCTCTTTCCCGCGCCTTCGAAGCGTGGGGATATTTAAGACATATGTTGCACAACAATTCCTCCAATTTCAAGACAATCAAGCACTTCGTATCAAGCACTATTTTCTAATAGTGCAAATAAAATGTGTGTTTTCTAATTTCGTCTTTTTCCCGCTTAGGGTGTACATTGTGCATTTGCTTTCAATCAAAAACAAATATGGGAGAAAAATACACATTATCTGACGAGTGACCGATCATTAGAATAAATTCTCACTTATGCCTCTATGAAACGTGCTTTACATTAATATATACACACACACATATATATATATATATATACATATACATATGTGTATATATATATATATATATTAATTTATATATTTTCATCTCGTTTTCTATAACTTTTGCTTGTAATCTACTCAGAAACCAGTTGTGTCATTTACAAGTTACTTTTCCGAGCATATATTGTGTGTTTGTGTGTATATAGTAGCACACATCACTCCACGTGTACTGTAGTTGATTGGTAGTTGTATACTCTTTAGCATGCAGGTTGCTCCAGTTCTATTGGGGAGGGCAGGTTGTATTTACACTGGGATCTTTTTGGGTTTCTCAAAGCAGCTTCCTGGCATCCAGTTCCTCTCCGGTGGTTTACTTCAAGATGATCTGTGCAAAAAAAAAAGGGAAAACAAACACAGAACAAAATACGGCAGTTAAAAACGCCACATTTAGAAGATTTCTACAAGCTACGTGACGTTTTGCACGGCGTAACACCGTGTCTTTGTAGAGATATGGACGTAAGTGATGCAAATACGACATGAGAGAGCAATGTGCATGCTAATTACTGAAATTATGAATGTTAATGTAGTGATTATGAGGATCAGACTCATAGTGTGTAAACTAGGAGCAAAGCAACTCTATGCAGCGTAGTGATTTTCTAACTCTTGAGAAAATGCCAAAAGCAGCAATCACAAAGGAGTTGCAAAGATGGAGTTAAAGTCGTGTTTGCATGTTGTATATTAATATGTTTCACGAGTTCTCTGGTTCATAGAGTCCTGGAATGCATTAAGGTAAACAGATTTGGCATGCTGACTATAACAAAGGGGCTCGAGCACAGCACTGGGCACCCGGACAATGTACACCTGCGTCAGATAGACGCTTCTGGAGCATCTCGGTTGCGTCGGGTCATAAACATACAGTTTTAAAGTTGCTGTGTGAAGTTAAATGAACTTGTTTGAACGCAAGAACGAGTCCTCATCTTGTGCTGCTGTCAGTAAGTGCGGTTTGTTCTCCGTCTGTATAAGCTGCTCGTTATACAGCTGGAGTTTCGCTTACTGCCCCCTGGAGAAAACAGGCGGTACTACAAGCTTGAATTGGAATATTCCTTATTATGGACTGGGGACATGATTAATTGCATACATTTTTTTAACAAGTTATTTTTTGTATAATTAATCACACTGAATTAACATGTTAAATCGACTGCCCTAATATACATATATTTATGTATAATTATTTGAGTTAACATTTTGTATTATTATATTGAAATATCTTTATTTGGGGGCCTTTCTCAGCAAATACTGATAAATGCAATTAACTGTGATTAATTCGATTAATTACTCGGCATGTCATGTCATTAATTTGATTAAAAATGTCAGATTGACTGCGATATTATAAATCATAACTAAGGGCTATTTGCTGGATACTGTGCAGTATATCCTGCACACTGCCGAATATTTACTTAAAAAAATGGAAAAATAGAAACGGGAGGTCGAGTTGAGTGCATACGGTGTGCTTTGTTTACATTTGTCAAATGTAATAGGTATGGACATTTTATTAATTTTAGTCATTTATGTTACAGTAATTATTAGAGGTGGGAGTCGACAAGGCCTTGAAAATACCAGTTAACATAAACCCCGTTGAAATACACAGAATAATACGGAATTGAAATAACAACAATGAAAAGTTAGAACAAAAAGAGTCAAAAATTTAAAAAAAGAGGGAAAAAAAAGATAATGTAACTAATCTGTAAGATTTACATGGACTATTTAAGCAGCCCAAGCACAGGAACAAGCAGTCTTGCACCCAAGCTTTACATCTACTTATATCCAAATTTGTTTCGGAAAGTGTCAAATCAGTATGAAACACCGACAACGCTGTAAGCAGAGCTCTGAGGTGCGGCGACAGTGAGGCGAATGAAAGCTTGATAGCGGCTGCACCACTGCATGATGGGAAAGCAATGCCAAAGAGGGAACACATGCAGGTTTAAGGCTTTTGGACAATGACACATTTGATACATGGTGCTTTATGAGATATAAATCAGGGTTTGTTACAATAAATATCAAATATGTGCATGTGAAGAGAAGTATGGACGTATATAATGCATGTCTAAAAGAGACCGCATGAAATGGCCTGACTAGTGCAGCTTTCTTTATTCCTGTGTTGGTGCATTAAATAAAAAGAAGCATAAATCGTGGTTAGATTGAGACACTTACAATGGGAGTGAATGGGGCCAATTTTTGGAGGGTTTCAAAAGTCAGAAATGTGAAGCACTTGCATTGATTCTTCTGTTAAAACGCTTGTATTATTTGAGCTTTAAAGTTGTTTAAATCACCAGTTTTACGTTCGTTTTAGGGTTTACGACGCTACGTCACCATGGCAACGAAGTTGTAAAATTGGATAAATCTTTACACAGATCAGATTAGTGCTGTATGAGGTTTTATGACGGTTAAGTCATGTTAAAACACATATTGTTTACGATTTGTGGCTATACTTTTAAAACAGGGAGTATTTTAGTGTTTACAGATTGGCCGAATTGACTTCCATTGTAAGTGTCTCACTGGAACACACATTTAAGCTTTTTTTTTTAAAGAAAAGGAGAGACGAGTCGAAATTAATTTGTGTGGTTACCAACATTATACCACAAATGCTGTCGACGGAGCATCACTTGTATTGAACCCGAAATATTCCTTTAAATGAAACCTGATATACTTCTCCTTCTACTTCAGTTTATAGACTTATAAATCCATTTTATTCCGATCCTTACTTGGTTACTAAACTTTATGCAACGCCTTGTGGAAGACAGAAATCATTTAGTTGTACTTGTGCGATGACAATAAAGAACGTGACTTATAATTGACGCTTGGGAAAGACAATAATGTAAATAATGAAAAACATTAAGTCTGGGTGTTAAGACATGGAAAACCATGATTTGCTTCTTTCCATTTCTACTCGGGAGGAAGGTGATATTTATAATTTAGGGAACATTCTCATTCTAGAGTGCGTTATATTGGACCCAAATTGTACATGCACGCCTGTGAGTACAAGATGAGTAATACATATTTTAAGTACATTTTCCTGGAAGAGAGAGACTATACATTTATGCTAACAGACATGGACTGAAAGCTACAAAAACTCCAGTTTCATGTCGTCTTTTAGAGATATATAAAGTAATAGTGCAATTGATCTTTATACATGGACACTAGTAAAAAGATGCCTCAATAGGTTTTCTAATCTTCTATCCAGGAGAGGGCACTCTTGCCCTATATTTATGCACAGATAACGTCCCACAAACTCATCTCAACCCATGAACTCCAACCATCCTGGCACATTCGTCCCAACAGGCTAGAGGGCAGAGGTCAGGGACTAAGAGCACTGAGTCATATCATAAACACTGTAATAATTGCAGTTCAGTTGATATGAATGTAAACTGCATGCATCTGCTTAAGGCCAGAGTCATTACCTCAAAGCTGTGTTTACTGGGGCAGTCAAGAGTTTGTTTCTGCCTCCTGTATAATGCGCTCTCTCTCTCTCAGCAAATTAAACCTGTTTGTGTGAGATTAGCGCGAGCACTGATGACTCAGCGCCCAGCGGTGGTTCTGTCTGTCTGGCTCTGAGACCGACGAAAACAAACACGCCAACGGTTTTGAAAACGTACATTATAATGTTTCTAAGGCAGAACAAGCATAATGAGTCTAAAGAGTGCAAGTTGTTTGGGAGAGAAGCATTTGCTAACTCAACATAAATGTAAATATTGATGTTGCATTTTGTTCATCAACAAGTTGTTTTTTTTGCACATTATGTCTATTTACTTTCTCAGCGTGGGTGTCGAGTCTAATTGTGGTCAGTCGTGGGTGCATGCTATTTTAAAGAAAAAAGGTTGATCGAAATGTAATTCTTTTCATTTGACGTCACCAAAGTTGCTTAACTCCATGTCTACGCCAATAAGTTTTCATTTAAAAACATTTCGCTACTTTTGGAGCATTTCCAAAGCGCTCTCCATTACCACATACTTCTGAGTTGTCAAACGAAAATGGATTAGTATTGACGTGGCCTTCACGAATTAATTAAGTTACATTTACGCCTCTCATGCACACTAGAATGACATTTTCCTCCATGGAAAACGGAGCATTTTGAAAGCGTTCCCCATTTCTGCATATTTTGGAGAACGATGACGTTAAGAAACTGGAAACCTAGTTATTAAATGCAAACGGATTAGTGTTGACGTGGACTTAACGCATTAATTTAACTATATTTATGCCTTTCATCCACACTTGAATGCCATTTTCCTCCAATGAAAACGGTGCATTTCGGAAACGCTCCCTATTACTGCATACTTCGGAAAACCAAAACAGGAGTAAAAAAAAAACGTGGCCGTAACGCATTAATTTCACTATATTTACGCCTCTCATCCACACTCGAATGACACTTTCATTCATTAAAAATGGGGCATTTCGAAAGCGCTCCCTATTACCGCATACGTTGGAAAACGACGACGTTGAGAAACTGGAAACTGAGTTTTCAGATGAAAACGGATTAGTTTTGATTTGGCCTAAATTGAAACCTCCAAACATTTGTATATTATAGATTATATTTATATATGTAATATTGTTTCGCGCAAAAATACGTCACATTACAGACATAAATGGCATGAGAATGCTGTTTCATATTGACTTCAACTTGGGGTTTGTGCATTGTTATGATACTTACATTGCAATTATTGATATACAGATTCATTTAATTGTATGATTTATTTTAAATTCACCCTAATGTCTTTTAATTTGGGAGGAAGCGTGAAAAATTGACCTGAACTTTCAAGTTTTCCCACAGCTAATAAATATAACATATTTTCAGTATTTCACCAAAAAACTATGTGAGATCATAGAATTATTGCCAGAACTCTTGTAGTACCGCTGTGAACCGCCTGTTGAACAACCCTGATCTAGAATGTTCAATAACTCGGCTTTAGTTTTCTGTTTAGTGGCCAGGAGGTGCTGTACTTCATATTCTTGACAGGGGGCGCTAGAGAGTCTTGAGCTGTTTGGCAAGAAACCCTCAGGAAACCGGTTCAATTTCACAGGATAAGATCACAAATAACCCTCAATGTCCCAATTCCTGCATCCAGAGTATACTCGGGCCCTCTGAAACAACAGGAAAAGGCTGCTCAGTGACAGGAAGGCTGCGTTTAAGAATGACTGAAGCAGGAGAGCCCTTGAAGTCGCCTTATTTGACCCCCTACTGAACAATACTAAAGACAGGGAGTGGCCTGCGTGAGCATGATGGGAATTGAAAAAAAGATGTTGGGGTTGCATCTTAATCTAGCCATTGTTTACGGTCTTAAAGCAGCAAAGATTAAAAACAAATGTGGTTTCAAGAAAGAAAACGAAATGTTTTAACATGAGGTTTTAGCTTAATATTGAGCTCTTAAAGGAACAGTTCACTGGAAAATTCAAATAATTTACTCACCACCATGTTTTTTGGGATAACAAAAGGTGAATGTTTCTATCTGTAATTTCCTATATAATGAATTCGAGAATTGGGACTGGGGCTGTCAAGAACCAAAATGACAAAGAATAGCACCAAAAAGTATCATTAAAGTAATCCATGTGACTCGTACACAATATTTTAAGTCTTCTGAAGTCATATGATTGTGTGAGAAACAGATTAAAGTTTTAAATCGTTATTTACTGATACTGTTATTTACTGCCTACAACGCGAATGACGAAATCTGCATTGCACACGATACGCTAAACCAGTGTTAATCTTGATAACGAAATTACAGCCAAAAATCTTTGTGATGAAGGCTTTTTTTTATTTTGTCAACGATAATGAAGACGAGGTGAAGACAAAGACCAGTTATTACAATGAACAGGTGAACTTGAACTAAGTTACGCACAAGTCAGAATGAGTAACTTGCATTAGCCGTAATGTAAAATCCTAAACTGTTTAAACGGGAGGAATTCACATCAGAGAAACTTTTAAAAGTAGCTTTTTCAATGCTGTTACAATGTTAAAAGAAAATAATTTAATTTTTTTCAAATTTAGATGTTCCATCAATTAACTGCGTATATTAAGTTCATATATATTTTTGTTACATTGCTATTGTTTACTTGCATAATTTGTAGTATTTACAAGTATTTACATTGATATGTAGAACATGTGCTTAATCTGTACTGTCTCTTTAAGACTAGCGGCATCAGCCAGTAAGCGCATATAACGAGAGACGGCGTGCATTTTTGTCATTTTGCACTTTATCAACTAAAATAATATGCAATAAATTATTCCATGACACTCGTGATTGTTATGGAAGCACACGATAAGATTTGGTGAGAAACAAACTGAAATCTGATGTATTAAGTGAAAGTGTTCACTGACCGTTGATCTCCTGCACGAGCGTTCAAGGGGTGTTCAAGCGAAAACTCGTTTATCTAAAAAGAGGTCCTCCACAGTGGTAGTGACAACAGAACACAACACATATGCACACAACACAGTGAACAGAACTTACTAAACATGTCTGAGGAGTTTGTAGTCGAACGATCGATGCATTTCTATGCCCAGCCTTGTTTGTTTTAAGAGAGTACTCTGAAATCAAACAGAAAGAGACGGAGTAGGCGGGAATGTTTGTCACCTCTTCTCCATTTTGAAACGGTGAGTATTTGTGACAGACCTGAAGAGAGCACGATCTCCACAAAAAACGTTCGGTAGGTGTAACATACTCGGCCAAAATCAAGGGGATACCCGCGTGATGCTGAAAATAGAAAACAAGCGGTTGATAGAATATACCGTCGCTCGTCATGGCCGGTTAGGACAAAAACTCTGATTAACATAGAAAATCCCTTTTATCGTGTGTCATTTGCCGTCAGTTTAGGACATGGTGTGACTGTGGCTGCCTGATGCCTCCTCTATGTTTCTATTTGATTTCCGAATACTCCGTCCAAAAAATTAAGGCTGGGCATAGAAATGCATCAATTCTTCGGCTGCAAACTTTTCAGACATGTTTAGTAAGTTCTGTTCTCAGCAGATGTGTTACATTGCTATTGGGACAATAACAGTTCTGTTGTCCTGTTTTATATAAACAATGAGTTTTCGCTAGAACGCTCCATGTCGTGATGGTGCTGCGTGAACTGTTGCTCTCGTGCCCTATCATGAACACGTACAGGAGATTAACGGTCAGTGAACATTTACACTAAATAATACATTCGATTTCAGTTTGTTTCTCATCAAATCTTATCGTATGTTGTCATAACAATCATGAGCTCATGAATAATTAATTAGACTTCTGAATTATACTTTTGTGTTCTTTTGAAGCTTGAAGAGGTGGTCACCATAAACGGCCATTGTATGACATCACAGAGCACAACATTTATTCACAGTTTCTCCCTTTGTGTTCAGAACAAGAAACAAAGTCATACAGGGTTACAATAATACAGGGGTGAGTAAACAATGACTGAATTTACATTTTTGGGTGAACCACAACTTCAAAGAACATGACATGATTAATTTTGTCAAAAGACAAATTTTGGTTGAAATAAAAAACCGAAGAATACTTTTGGCCTTTAGACTATAGCGAACGAGTCAAACAAATACATTTTTTTACCTACAGCCCCAGTTACAATTAACTTCTGTCATATGGAAAAGAGCAGCCAGAATATTCTTCAAAAATGCCCCTTTAACATTCTACAGGAAAAAGGCTTTTTTTTAAATGAGGGTGAGAAAATTATGACCGAATTTTCATTTTTGGGTCCCAAAATGTAATGTAAGATGTAAACATAGTCTTCAAAAGTGAACTGAAGAGGAGTTAATGAGTACGTCTGCAAATGTGGAGGATTGCTGCGCTATTGTTTGTTGGACGTTGTAATTGCGGGCTCTCTGAGGGTCACGCACGTCATGCAGATTCCAGCTGCCGCCTTCTGCTGCAGAATGAGCCGCACTGAGACACAGGGCAATGCTTTTAGACTGTCTCTAAAAAGGTCACAACACAACGTCCTTCCCTGCGCTAACCGCCACGCTGACGCATCGACAGTTTCCTTGACTGCGACTCACCTTCGTCCTGATTTCTCAAACCAACCCAGAGATGGAAAGAGTGGAAAAATGATGGCGTTTGTACAGAAAAGGAAGTTATTATATGTGCGAGGTCTAAAATGAGTGTGTCTGTTTTTAGCTGACACCAGACGTGTTTTTTTATAAGTATATGTAGATGAGGAAGGATATCTTGACATCAAAATGAAGCAAGGACATGCAGAACGAAACAAGAAAATAATGCAACACAACACAACTACTATTTGCCAATGTGCGAGCTCTGAATAAGCACTAATTGCGCTGATAAATGCAGGAAATTTCCTTGATCAATGATACTTAATAAGTGGCAAAGAATAATTTACGCCACTGCTCACGTCACCACGTGAAATCGCACTGTTGATTAATTTGCTGCAAAGTGCTTGTCCAGAGCTCAGGGATTTATGAAAGAAAGCTTTTAAAAGGAGCAAACCTGATTGGCTGGTGCTGTTGTTGCGTAGGGGACACTTGTGGCAGGAGTTGTTGCTGCAGAGACAGTAGCAGGCGTAGCACTGTACATCATGGGTACTTTTTCAGGAAGGGAACCATGGAAGCAATGAACAGGTAGGTGGAGCATTATGGAAACCATGGCAACAGGTGTTTGGTTGGTAGGGTTTTTGTTGTTGTTTGTTTGTTTTTTTCCGTTTGTTTTTTTGCATGGTGTTTATAACAGAGCAGCGAGCCATCGTTAGGTTAGACCAGCAGATGGCATGAAATCACGATGCAAAGCGAGAGAAGCATGGGGAAAAATAATAAATAAAAAAAAAAACAGAGGAAAAAAGCTGATTACAATCACCTTAAGAAAAATTCTCAGCATAATCAGTTGTACCCAGAGAAGTCTAGCACGAGCGGTTAGAAGCAAACTCAGTGCGGCGTGATTGATTACACGATGCGTTAGCCAATCTCGCCCAGATCAGGCAAGACTTGAAACACTGATCCTACAATCTACGCCAACTGCAAATGGCGATGCTTAGCTTGCATGATTGACTATGGCGTTTTTAAGGAAAAATCAGTTCAACAGACTTTAAAACACAACACTGCATGCTATCATACATCATTTATAATAATGAACAATAGATCATAATATAAAATGACACTTTATAAACACTGACGATAAAAATAATAATAAAACATTTTTTTTTTTACAATTTAAAAACACTAATATAATAATATAAAAAGTTAATAATTAATAAAAAATTTAATTGTATAATATATCAAAATATTTTATTAATATATATATATATATATATATATATATATATATATATATATATATATATATATATATATATATATACACACACACACACAGTACACTTTAAAACATATATAATAATAATTAAATAATAATAATAATAATACTGTATTGACCTGTTTCAGTGATGTAGCCACCATATTTGTGACCAACAGCGGGAGGAAACAACGGCAGTAAATTTGACTTTAACGGACATATAAATATATTTTATACACGATTCATCTCTTTACGGCGGCGAGTCTGATGTGTGCCTGGTGAGTACACGACACGCCTACCCGTGCATCATCCTAAACATCTCTCATTCAGAAGTTATTCGTGTTTGTGTTGTTTTCTGCTCTGATTGGGTCACAATATTGCAAAACGTCTGCGATGATCCCATCTGTATGAATGTAAGAGCTGCTTTTAACTCAAAGAATACAGAGAAAGCAACCGAGGCGCATTAGTGAATAAGACTAATATGTTTACATTGTGGCGTGAATAAAGTCTGTGCTTCATAATCTTATGATGTGACTGCCCTGCTTTCAGTTACTGAAGTAAACCACCAGATTCTCGTGTCAACCCTCATGACAAAGGGCATCAAAGGGACCCCGCTCCAATGGTTCAAGTCTTACCCCACAGGTAGGTCTTTCAGGGTGTCTTGGAGGGGAGAGGTGTCTAAGTCTCACCAACTAGCTACCGGGGTGCCGCAGGGTTCAGTGCTTGGACCGCTCCTCTTCTCCATATACATGTCATCACTAGGTTCCTTCATTGGGGCACATGACTTTTCCTATCACTGCTATGCTGATGACACACAACTCTATTCCAGCTTATTCCAGCCTGATGATCTAACGGCAGCTGCCCGGATCTCAAGTGTGTCTAGCAGATATTTCGTATATTACCTCCAACTCAACCTTGCTAACACAGAGCTGCTCGTGCTTCCATGACAACTTCACCATTCAGCTAGACTCGTCAACGATTAAACTATCCACGAAGAATCCGGCAGTCTTGGAGTTGTGTTTCACGATCAGTTGAACTTCACAGACCACATTGCAAGGACTGCCCGATTGTGCAGATTTGCCTTGTACAACATTAGGAAGATCAGGCCCTTCCTATCGGAGTATGCTACACAACTCAACGTCCAAGCTCTTGTTCTATCCAGGCTGGACTATTGCAATGTTCTCCTGGAAGGCCTTTCAGCATGTACTGTCAAACCTCTGCAATTGATCCAGAATGCGGCAGCGAGAGTGGTGTTCAACGAGCCCAAGAGAGCGTACGTTACGCCTCTCTTCATCAAATTGCACTGGCTGCCACTGGTTGCTCGTGATAAGTTCAAGGCATTGATGCTTGCTTACAGAACAACCACTAGCTCCGCACCCCACTATCTAAACTCACTACTTCAGACTTATGTGCCCTCCAGAAGCCTGCGTTCTGCAGCTGAACAGCGCCTCGTGGCGCCATCATAGAGGCACAAAATCACTGTCCCGGACATTTACTTTGACTGTTCCCCGCTGGTGGAATGACCTGCACCCGAGCGACTAAAAACAGCTAAAGACATATTTTTCATGAACACCTAACCCATTAATACAACACTACCTTCATGTTCTCTAAAAAATAAAATATCATGCTATGTGTACTGTTCTAAGCTATGTGAGGCTTGTATTACAGCACTTATTATATTGTTGACCTTTTGTTGGATGAATCACTTCTATTTAAAAGTCACTTTGGATAAAAGCGTCTCCTAAATGAATACATGTAAATGCTTATTGACTAACATATATATACTTTAAAATATAGTGTATATATTCGCATTGTAATGCATTTTTATTCATCGTGTTACAGTTAGGACATTCCAGAATTGGAGGACAATTTAGACATCAATACTCTTATTTTGTTCACATTTTTTGTTATGTATTTTAAGAAAAGAGGTAATAAACCTTCAGAAAACTGTATTCGTCCAGATAAGGCATCAAATGTAAATTTAAAACCTGTTAAGAAAACTGATGAGGGTGCAACCCTGCTACCATTTTTGAGTAACAGGGTTGAGCACTCGTGCTAATATAAAAAATTTCTCAAGGAAATTTTTCAGTATTCTGAGCATCTATTCTTTGAAAATCTATGGCTGGGACAGAAAATGTCCTCCATCATCACATACCTTTTATACAGTGTTACAAATAACATCGTCCTCTGTGCATTTCCAGTTTAATTGTATCCGAATTGATGATGTTATAAATATAATTGACACGTTAACAGATAACTGAATAAATTAGCAATCCGTACTCCGTGCTCTCCCCCGTCTTTGGCGAAATGAAACCATGTCACATGTCATAAAACATTATTGAAAGACAAATTATATTTTGGCTCTGGTAATTAAACAGCAGCATCAATTTTCAAGATTTATAAATGGAAACAAAAGTTCCGCCGACTTTTGTCGCATCTCACAGCGCAGTACAATGGAGGTAAATGGTCACAAACATGGTGGCGGGGTCATACAGTGACGTCACTTTAAACAGATCAATATAATGTATAATATATATGGTATAGCACACTTTAAAACAATGGTGAAATAATAATAATAATAATGTATTCAACTGTAAATCATTTACATTAATAGATAAAAATATATATAGTTACACTTTAAAAACACTAATAAAATAGTTATAATAATAATTTATGCCAAAGTAAAACATGTATAAATGTTATAATATATATATATATATATATATATATATATATATATATATATATATATATATAACTATATTAATTAATATATTGTGTGTGTGTGTGTGTGTGTGTGTGTGTGTGTGTGTGTGTGTATATATATATATATATATATATATATATATATATATATATATATATATAAAAACAGTACACTTTAAAACACTGGTGAAATAATAATAATTTATAATTAATAATATATAAAAAACACTTTAAAAACCCTGATAATGAAATGATAATGATAATGTATGCTGCTGTAATCATTTATAATGAATATATATATATATATATAAACATACTGTATATATTAAACTTTAATTAAACTTTAAAAACACTAATACAAAAATTATAATAATGTATGACAAATTAAATAATGTATAAAATAATCATATATGTAAATGTAAATATAAATATAATGCATATAAATAATAATCATAATAATAATAATGTATGACAAATTAAATAATGTATAAAATATCATAAATATATGCAAATGTAAATATAAATATAATGCATATAAATAATAATCATAATAATAATAATGTTTGACAAATTAAATAATGTATAAAATATCATAAATATATGTAAATATTACTATAATGCATATAAATAATAATCATAATAATAATAATAATAATGTATGCCAAAGTAAATAATGTATAAAATATCATAAATATATGTAAATGTAAATATTAATATAATGCATATAAATAATAATCATAATAATAATAATGTTTGCCAAAGTAAATAATGTATAAAATATCATATATATATATATATAAACATACTGTATATATTAAACTTTAATTAAACATTAAAAACACTAATACAAAAATTATAATAATGTATGACAAATTAAATAATGTATAAAATAATCATGTAAATGTAAATATAAATATAATGCATATAAATAATAATCATAATAATAATAATAATGTATGACAAATTAAATAATGTATAAAATAATCATATATGTAAATGTAAATATTAATATAATGCATATAAATAATAATCATAATAATAATAATGTTTGACAAATTAAATAATGTATAAAATATCATAAATATATGTAAATATTACTATAATGCATATAAATAATAATCATAATAATAATAATAATAATGTATGCCAAAGTAAATAATGTATAAAATATCATAAATATATGTAAATGTAAATATTAATATAATGCATATAATTAATAATCATAATAATAATAATAATGTATGCCAAAGTAAATAATGTATAAAATATAATATATATATGTACATGTAAATATTACTATAATGAATATAAATAATAATCATAATAATAATAATAATGTATGCCAAAGTAAATAATGTATAAAATATCATAAATATATGTAAATGTAAATATTAATATAATGCATATAAATAATAATCATAATAATAATAATGTTTGCCAAAGTAAATAATGTATAAAATATCATATATATATATATGTAAATGTAAATATTAATATAATGCATATAAATAATAATCATAATAATAATAATAATAATGCATGCCAAAGTAAAATGTATAAAATATAATATATATATATTTATTAATATATTGTGTGTGTATGTATATATACAGTATATACACATTCAAATTTATAAAATATAGAAAACAACACCTTAATGTAAAATAATAATATACAGTAAAATAATCATTTTAAATGCCACTGTAAAAATTCATAATGTAAATCGCAAAATCCCAAAGAAAGAATTGTGAAAATTCCAAACAAACAGAGCACTTTTACAGGTGAACAGAAGCAGTACACAGGTGCATGATGGTGTAAACAAATGGATTCCAGGTTATAATTTGATCCAGTAGTTTATGTGAAAAGACAGAATACAGCTTCAAATCACCTGTAAGTGTGGCTAGATCACTACGTGATGTGGGGAAAACATAGAGACAGACAGAAAGACAGACAGACAGAATAAGGAGGAACCTACCAATGCTGCTAGCAGGTGCCATGCAAAGAACTGACCCTGTGAGCATGCAGTGAAGAGTGAAAACAGGTTAATCGGGAGAAAAAAAAACATGTTAGACACAGAGGCAGAGATTCAGTATTCAGCATGCCATTCAAAACCAATTAGCCTTGTCATTATAGATCGCTCGCTCCAACGTGTCCCGTAAAAAACTTGTATTTGTGTATTCCAGGAAGATAAACTGGATCGATATTAGCAAGGGCCGCAATGAGAGGACAGAAGCTTAGTGTTGTGAAATTAGAGCACAGGGAAAAGAGAGTAGGAGTAGAGGAAGAGGGCAACCGGGGCAGAGGAGGAAGACAGCTCAAAATCAGCCACACAGATATAGTCATGCGGTGAGAGAACGACCACTCCTACAGTTAAATTAGACAGAGTGCTGTTCTAAACCATTGAAAGCTGTATAAGAGGGAGGAACGGGGGCACAAGAGGACAGCTAAAATAAAATACAACCATGTGGGTGTGTGATGACAAAATACACCTACGAGGGATTAGACAAACGGACACGCTGCGAGACCCTAAACATGGAGATGTTTCAAAGAAGTGTTTTTTATTGTTATAAAAATACTGCAGTATGTACGCCTGCAGGTAAACAATGAAAGTTCATGAAAACCTATTATTATACTGCTATTGTCCAACTATAATGCAGTGTTTTATGTAAATGTTGCAAGTGGTGTTAGACTGATTTATCGGCCATTCAATTTTATGATTATTGTTTTTAGTCAAATCAGCCTTTTTAATGGATAATAAATATTTTTTGTTTTAAAATAAGAGAATCTTGCAAACGTTGTAATGATAAACCGATTTTTAACGGTCCAATAAGATTCATTATTTGACCAACAATTGGCCATTTTTATATAAAATTAAGAATAGAAATGTACCTTTTTCAAAATCGTTTAATTTATGACGATTTATCAGGTGATATATGGCCATTTTATCAATCAGTAAATTCTACCTTTTTAATAGATTTTCTCTTTTCAATGATTTAAAAGTGAATTCTGGGTAAATATTGCATTAAATACGTTTTCCTGTCATTTAGACAGATTTTGTAGTGGTATGCCGATCTATCGGCCGACACAATAATTCATTAATAGGCCAACAACAGGCAATTTTAATATTATGTAACGATAAAAGACATTTACGTTTTTTAAAAACATTTTAAAGTGAAATTTGAGCCGATAAATCGGTAATATCGGCCAATTTTAAGATTATCGGCAGCAGCAAATTCGACTTTTAAAATGGATAATAAAGATTTTTCTGTAATATTTAGAAGTCAGTTCTGAGTAAATATTTGTCAAATAAATGTTCCTGTAATTTCGTCAAATTTATTAGTGGTAGACCGATATATATCGGCCAAGACCGTAATTAATTAATCGACCAACAACGCAATTTTAGAGGTCATTTTTCAGGCCAAGATTATATATGGATAAATGACATTTATATCTTTCAAATGATTTTAATTTAAAACTGAGCCAATTAATCGTTCAATATCTGCCGTTTTAAGATGATCGGCACCAGCCAATTCCACCTTTTCAATGGCTAATACACACTTTCTGTTTTCCAATATTTCCAATAAATAAATATTGCATTAAATAAGCGTTGCTGTAACTAAATAAGTAAGTTGCAAGCACTAGTCGGCTGGTTTTAAATTGTATGCTTTGGGAGGCGAATCAAAATGACCCAGTATTATGACCCTCTCATCTAATGTATAATTTTGCGGCTAGGTTAGCGTGCTAATCGAAGCAGATTTGTTTTGTGCGGTGCATCTGTGTGTAATCCTAGTTTAATCACTTCAGGTCAAAAGGGCTGTTTTAACATATGATGCACAACACCAACAAAACAATATAAATAACGTGTTAGTGTTTTTCTAACAAATGTACTCTCAAAGCTATGCATTAGTATTCAGTGCATACTCGTTACATGCAAGAGGAACAAACGGCTCTTTAGAAGCCTCGGTTATGACGTTACACTGAGTTTAAAGGAGGGAAATAGGGGGATTAATGTAAAGCATTGTTGGTGCTGTGTGTGTGTGTGTTTGTACACGTGTTTGTAGGTGTTTTTACCTGTTGGAAAGAAGGCAGTGTGCTGCTGTAGCTGTGCATTGGCCAGAGCCTGCTGGTAATTGAAGACGCTGGGATTGAAGAGCGTACTGGCCCCATTACTCTTCTCTAGTGCTGGTCTCTTTGGTAGAGGCTGCAGGACTCCGTGTGGAAACGCCTGAGGGCGAGAATACGTGAGAAGATAGATATGAGAGTTAAACAGTACTTAAGGGTTTCAGCACACATATGCATCCATCTAACCATACACTTACACTTCAACAAATATCAATGCACACAATGCAAAGAAATCATTTTCTTAATCAGTATCTTTGTTATCTAGTACTTGTTTTCAGAGGATATATCTTGAATTAAGTTGATTTTTCTCACCCATCCTTTCGGCAAAACATTTTCCTAGTTTTCAGCATAAACACTTACTTAATTGAGTTCGATTTAAGCCTAATAGGGTAAGAATAATACACTGACTTCAAGATATATTCTCCAAAAATAAGTATTTTTTGCTTCTCAAGTTAATGAACTTTGACTGGAAATCCATAAAAAGTATTGATTAAGAAAACTAATTTTTGCAGTGCATTGTGGACTCAAGAGTGATGCAAATCTACATCGCTCCATTTTAACACAAGGACGATGACAACGTCAACTAAACTAGTTAGCAAAACACTTACGTCACAGTTCAAAATGCAACTTTACAGTTTACGCCACACTCGGCTTCAATAAAGCTACAGAAATGGTTCATTATTGACTTATGGTACATACATTTACATACATGTACTTGATGATTTTAACTGTTTCACTACAAAACAAAGAAGCCAAATTAAATTCTGTGAGTCGCTACGGTACATTAAAAAGCTACATGCAAAGCAAAAAGGTGAAAGGTCATAGTACCATATCTACAGTTGCCTCGAGGGGTCGCTTCATTGCTTTGGCAGTCGACTGAGTCTTTTAATAGCAGGCAGCGAGCACATGATGGCAGTGGGCCAATGGGATTCAAGCGTATTAACATACAGGTAACAGCAAGCAGAGGTGCATCATGGGGACAGCATTGCATTGTGGATAGGTGAGAAGGAAAAAAAACAAAAACAAAAATAATCTGAATGCAGTATACCACATACAAAACAATAGGCATGCACATAAACGAAAAAACTTGTTTCAAAGAAACACATCGCTACGTTCTGAATTAGTACGAAAGCAAAAAGCATCTACAATACCTTTGTTAAAAAAAGGGTCACAAATCAAGATTTCCACCATTTACGCATTCAAAGTAAAACACGCTAATGGGATTGTAGAGATATTAGTTATGAAAGCTCTTTGGATTTACTTTAGCATTAAATCAATTGTGAACAAACACACTGCATAGAGTATTAGATAAAACACACTGACCATCAGAATATCCAGACTCTCGAAATTCGGTATTGGCAGCGTGTGAGAGTTTCACGTGTGTGCGGCAAATACAAATCAAACGATGGCGCGCGGCCAACACTTTTTACAGAGCAAAATGTAAGGTAGGCATTTCTTTTTAGGGACGATTGCCTGGCAGACATCAAACGTCCTTGATGGACTCGTTTAACAGTTGTGCTGTCAACATCGTTTGCCGTCCAGGCCGCGGGAAACGGAAAAAACCTTTAATAGCTTACTTCAGCCAGACTCATCAATACTGATGCAACATTAACTTCACTGTCTGAGTGGAATTGACAGCACGCTGTCTATGGAGTGGTGGCGTGATTGCTAATTATTAATGGGGGGGGAACGCTGACCGTACAGGTCAAACACAGAAGTCCCAATGTTCAGCACACATTGGGTAGTTTTAACACGCACAGCGAAAACGCCATGACATTAACCACCACTCAGATAGACACTAATAGACAGTAGGTTAACGAGGTGGGACTTGTCTACGAGAAATGCCTTCCATAACATTCCCTTCTGTCAAAGAAGTACCGACTCTCTAGATGTAAATTATAAAGGTCATCAAACATAAAGAAAACTATCACAGAATGTGGAGCTCTGTTTATTTTTATATTTGCGAACTTCCAATTTAGGTTTTATGATTTATTGTTATTGTTATACTTTGTGGCCCATAAAAATGCAATCTGCTAAATTTATGTGGGGTACCATTATGTAATATGCATGTTATTTTAAGGCCATATCAAGCTAAATTCAATTTAAATATGTCAATACAGTTCAATATTATTCATATATACATATAAAATGCCATGCAAATGTACTGGTTATAAGTAAAGGTATGAATTGGATGGAATGAAAAGTCACTTTCACGGGCAGCAACATATTATTTAGTGAAGAAAACAGGATGCTTGCAATGAGAAAGACACCGAGGCTCATGCAGAAATGCTTTAAATCAGAATATTTACACAGAAACTGAAATGTTGAATGAAAAGGATAAAAAAAAGATAATGCAAACCATCAAGAAAATCTAAAATCGGAACATTTAGACAAAACATATATGCCTAGACTTTATGTTTGAAAACCTAGTGAGCTACCATTGCTGCCGTCTACATAGGGATCCTACCTGAAATACAACCTCACAAGTGACTGATTTGGAACGCTCTACGTATGCAGGAATTTCAGTGCATCACTCAAATAGTGCACTTTGCATAAACCAGGACACACCTGGAAACCAGGTCGATTTCCATAGAGTTTAATGTTGGCATGTTGCTAAGCTAATGATACCAAGTATAGGAAAACATCAGTATTTATTTGACTATTTTACTGATACGTTTCTCAATTGAAATATGACTATATTTATAATTCACATTTTAATTTCATCTGCTATCTTGGATTACTATTATTATTATTATTATTATTATTATTATTATTATTATTTACAAAGCTTGTCAAAATGCTTTCTGGGGTTAGAATTCAGCCTTTTGGAACAAGCTTCGTTTTAGCGGTACACTTATGATGTCTACATAGAAGTACTTTTAATAGATCGAACAGGATGCATTTGAATTGTTTCTCCTATAAGCAAGAGTTTAATGTTTTGCTCCCCACCACCAACATAGAGAAGCACTGAAATAAAAATACCACCCACAGGGAGTTATCATATAGAATTACATAATCGTCCTCTGGGAACAAAACAAAAGAAACTAAAATAAAGACAGGAAAACTGAGACTATGTATCTAAATGTTTTGTTTCTGGCTTTTTAAACCCTTGGGTCTACGGTCACATCTGGGTAAAGCTTTGGGTTATATTGCTCCAGCACTACTAAGTTGCTGATTTAAAGCCTGGAAAAAAATCTGCTTTGTTATCTGTGGAGTTATTACACTGTTAATCAGGGCAAGGACGTTGCACCTTAAGGCTAACAGCGGTTTAGCCTGTAGCCAAAGCCGAACGGTTTATCTCAGGTCGCTGTTCACTCAGGAAAAGCAGGGCTTTATTTTCACTCTATTTTTATGTTTTGTTTTTATGACTGGCTAGCCAATACTGTCCTTGAGTCACTCTCCGACCCAGACACAACAGTGGAAAAAGACAAAAGGGGAGTTAGGGGCAAAAACAAAAGCGAAAATGGAATAAAACAGCAAAACGAATGAGGCCAAGCAGGTGAGTGCCATGACAGCAAACGAGCAAAGTAAAAATCACACCAAGGCTGTTCGAAAGTGCAAAAGTGGGGAATGGGGTAAAGCTAGCTGCCAAATATTGTTTATAATGCAAGTAAGCACCGCGACAAATCT
This sequence comes from Moxostoma hubbsi, assembly GCA_032164185.1. Classification (NCBI taxonomy): domain Eukaryota; kingdom Metazoa; phylum Chordata; class Actinopteri; order Cypriniformes; family Catostomidae; genus Moxostoma; species Moxostoma hubbsi. The sequence goes on from JAVLUX010000006.1 coordinate 53,185,675, forward strand.
AGAAAACTTCTACTATCATCCACGAGAAGTGTCTACACTGCAACCGAGTGATGCAACAGAACTACAACGCTTCTACTATCATCCCCAATGAAAGAGTCTACACTGCAAGTAAACGACGCAACAAAACAGGAGGTTGCTGGTTCGATCCCCACCTCAAGCCACCACCATTGTGTCCTTGAGTAAGACACTTAACTCCAGGTTGCTCCGGGGGGATTGTCCCTGTAATAAGGGCTCTGTAAGTCACTTTGGATAAAAGCGTCTGCCAAATGCATAAATGTAATGCAATGTAAATGTAAAACTAGATTGCTTTCATTGAAAGACCACAAGCTCACAATGTAAATTCGTTCAGACAGTTTTGTTGACTATGACGGAAACAATCTAGTTTTATTTGCGATTCATCGCATTGCTCGCTTGAAGCGTAGACAACTTTATAGGATATAATGGAAGTAATCCAGTTTCCTTGAGTCATGTGACTTGCATTGTGGTTTTGCTTGCGATATGTCGCATTGCTCATTTGCAGTTGAGCTTTTTGATTATAACGGAAGCGATGTAGTTTTCCCGCGTCGCGTCACTCTCAGCGTAGTTTCGTTTGCATCGCGTCGCATTGCTCGCTTGCAGTGTAGAAACGGTGTTAGAACTGACAAACTAGAGCAGCCTGGCGTAACGCCAAAAACACAGCTGCACTTAGGAATAGATGAACCTGTGCATTCACGTCAGTTTGGCATGAAGATGTGATCCATCTCCTTAATTTAATCTCAACTGATTTGAGGAGAGTAGGTCTCCCATTGGGCGGGGAAATGGGGGAGAAAGACGTCCCATGACCTTGTGCAGTCAAGAGTGTGAGCAAAAAAGCTTTTAAGCCATCGTGCTTATTATATTAATATCCTATTCCTAATAATGATAGTATCAATTTTATACTACATGGGAAAAAAGGGGGAGATTTTTATCACATTGCTGTCTTCTGAAGCAGCTTTGTCTCTTTACTCACCCTGACTAAAATCCTCTGGTGACGAGATAAGGGATTTGACAAAGATTTGGCACGCAGCCCGCTCAGATTCGTGAGATGGGTCATTGCTATATAATAATAAAGCAGTTCTCCACATTTATTGTGCTAACATCATCAGATCTATCAATTTCACCCTCCGCGGGCACGTCTCCACACGTGTTGTCAATTGATTTTATTGTATATGAGCTGGAAAAGGTTTCCCAATTCAAAGCACCGCCACGGTTATGATTAAATATATCGTGACAATGTGGTAAATTCAATATTGTGGTCAATGGATGACTGCCAGCGAGGCAGTCTTGTAATTTAGAATAGACACCCTAATACTATGTGCGTCATAAGTCAGTGTTCTGCTTCGTAGAGTCGTCCTCTACGTTTACCTGTATGTAGCATTGTATGTACGTAAGTTCAGTATCAGTTCATTAATGTCAACATGAAACGACGTTCGCAAGCCATTTTATTTTGCATAATTTCACATTTTCAAGTGAAACTAATATATATATATATATATATAAAAGCCATAACTTTTATTCAATTTCTGTTAATCGGCCTGAAATGACTGCTTGTTACTGCTAATGACTGACAAGACTTTAGAAAAAATGCATAACCTACAGTAAAACAGTAGCCTAAAACAATGCCTAAATAAAGCTAAACTTGGCTAAAGTTATCCGACGACAAACAATTAATAGTTCACAATAAGAAAAATAGTCCGTTTTGATTTCATGTTGACTTTAATGATGGTTTTCTGAATCAACTGCACATCTACGAATACAAATAATACATGTCGTTTGTTTGAAAGCCCTGTTGTTTGTGATTGTGCATGTTGCGATTGGCTTACCATAGCTGCAGCGGCCGCTTGAGCTGCGACTGCCGTCTGATTGGCCTGATGCTGCGCCGCTTTGATCTTCGCCTGCAGGTGCGCGGGAGGGTGGAAGTACTTGCACTTCTCACGCGAGCAACGGCTCTTGATGTAGTCCATGCACACGGTAACCGTGTTGTCGCTCGTGTCAATCATGGGACTGTCACTAGGGTGGGCAAAGCGGCAGTCGGTCTCGCCGCGTGCGCAGTTACCCCGCTGAAACTCGCGACACACCTGGTCGCGGCCGTGGATGCAAACAAACACAGAGACAACAGAACAGGAATATGCAAACAGAGACATGAGTCACTGACTTTTCAAAGCACACGTTTGGTAAATAAACACATACAGAGCAGAATATTAACAAAGGCAGCAACAGAGATGACAGTCTTCCTCAGTGTGGGAGGGTCTCTCAGGAATTAAACCTATCATTATCACAGAGATCACTCAGTTGCTAAGTGACAGCACATTTAGCGACAAAAACACACATTCAACCTTCAACTGTTATTGTTTCAACAGCACTGATTATTTTCTTGCAAGGCAGCACTGTATTGTATAGAAATCAATCATAACTCTTTTTCTGACACTTTTCCGCAATCATTTCATCTCTGCCTTACTGAGAAAATAAAAGCTACTGAACCAGCCTAAGGTGGTTAGCTGGTCTCCTAACCTGACCTTTGCTGGTTTTAAAAGGGTTTTTTGGCTTGTGTTGAACTGGTTAAACTGGCGGGTCAGGCTGGGAAGCCGGCTTAACCAGCTTAAACCGGCAAACCACCTTTCTAATTCATTTCGTTTTTTGGAAACTTTGTACTTTTGAAGAAATTGAAAGTCTGAAAATCGAGCGAAAAATGTAACCCACCATAAACCCACAGGACCCGTCAATGTAATATTTGCATCGTGAATTGTGATTGGTCACAATTTCTTATATCTATTTACCCAACAACATATAATGGATATTATGATCAATCCGTCTCTCCTTTACTCTTTATATTCAATTAGAGCTTTTCTAACTCACATTTTTACTTCTCTATCTTTATTTTATAATGCCTTGCAAGTGCTGGCACTTCTTTTAGGGAACAAAAATCGAGCTTTCTTATAGGTCTTTATCGACACTTTCAATAATAACAATGAGATTCAAAACTATGCTTGATTCATCTCTGCTTCAGAAATCATTTAAATTGACTGAAGTTGAGACCTGAGCCAGAAACATCCTTTATGCAAGTATGTGTATAAAAATGCGAGCGCTTGGCCAATGTGTGCGATACTGCGATCGTAACAAATCTCAGTATTTAAAGGCGCAATAGAGTTACCTTTAAACATCTGTGCTATTAAACTAGATGTGCTATTTTTCAGGTAAGCTGCTTTAAATATATTGACTTTAACTCTCTTGATCAGCAATATTCTCTTCAAACTGTTGCTTCATATAGAAAACTCGTCGTAGAAGCAGCCAGTTCGAACAAGTTGCATTCTCAACATTGCCACTAGGGGAGCTACAGCGACTCTATAGCTCCACTAGTGGCAATGTTGAGAATGCAGTGTGTATTATGTATTATGTATTATGGTATGACACATTTTGGAAAGCAACAACGTGCAAACTCGAGCTTAGCTGGAAGCGCCTGCGCTCACGTACTTGCGTATAGTCTGTTTCGGCCTTACAGCTGAATAAAATGTTCTCTGACACAAACGTGATTTTTTTGTGGCTTGTCACGTTACCTCGAGCTTGTCTGTGCGCAGTAGTTTCTGTGTGGAGGAGGAGCTCTGCATGCTCTGCATGCTGACTGGCGGGCTGCTGGGCATGATGACGGGGGTGCTGGGGAGCATCTCTGTGGGGACCAGACCCATGCTGTGACTCATGGGAGTCAGATACGGTGCGTAACTCAGACCAGGGTTCGAGCCCAGACCTTGACTGACGGAAAATGTAGGCTGTGAAGATAATTATGAATAATTATTAAGGTAGAGGTGAAGTGAGATATATCTAAGCTTTTTTGGCATGATAAAAAATAAGTTTTACATTGCAAAGCATTAGTAACTTTATACACTTTTAAACACAGGTGTTTTTTTTTCAAATTCAGGCAATTTCATGTCACAGGGGTATTTAACAAACGGATGAAAAAATATATGTATTTTTGTCATATGACAGTCTTAATAAAACTGACTTGGAAAATGTTCACCAGGCCTTCCTACTTCAAATTAGAGGTAGACAGATTTTGCCGATACGATAACAAAGGTGGTGGAAAAGGCGATAACCGATTAATCGGCCGATGTTTTTTAAAATCAATTTATATTATAATATACAATATACGATATACATTTTCTTTGTTGGCTCAGACATAGTGGCAAGAGTGCAAAATGCATAAAATCTCAGATGTAGTTTACTTTTAACCAAAATCTCAATAAAAATCTGAGAAAAAAGAAAGAAGAATATCGGGTGCACAACATGGGACGTTTTGATATCATCGTATTTTTTTTGCATGCCCTCTAGGGGTGCACCAATCGATCGGCCACTGATCTAAATCGGCCGATCTACATCTTACGTCTGCGATCATGCCAAGAATCTGGGCCGATTTTGTTTTGCAGCACACAGGGAATCACACTTATACTGCTTCTCTAATGAACGAGTGCTTGCGCAGCCAATGAATCATGACAGAGTGGCCTCTGGAGGGCGAGTTGTCGCTGCACTGTGAGCACGGAGAGGATAAAAAGAATGCAAAGGGGAATAAAAATGAAACAACAAATAAACATACGTCTACAAATCTGAGTATAAGTGATGTAACGCGAGTCATGACGATCAGACGTTGTGTTGAGTGATAGAGACTGTGTGATCATGAGCACTTTCAGCTTCACTCCCTTCAATATGTTCACTCGCGATGTCAATCAAACATGCGCGCTCTCCAGGTTGCTCTCAATATCTCATCATCAGTCACTCATCTCAGCCCTATTCTGTGAGGATCCCAAATTAAATCAGATTAATGCTGCTCACATTACCACTGATAACAGATGTAATGGTTTAACCTTCAATAACAGCGCAGTGTCTTCAAGAATTTGCGTTATAATTAGTGATTTGTGTTACTACTAGATGCCAAAGTCATAAATATGAATGATTTCTCACTGGAGCAGTTTTAGAGCTTTTAATGGATATTTTTCTTATTTTTGAAAGTATCTCTACTGTGTGTGATGCTCTCATGGTTTTTACTGCTTACCAGTATGTCACAAGGACCTTTTGGCAACAGAATTGTTAATAACTGATTTCAATATAAATGTTATAAATGCATTCGGTATCATGAACAAACGATGAACAATATATTTGACAGACTTTATAAATGTAAATAATGGAACCTTTTTGTAAAGCGTCATTTCATATATAAAAAAATGTCCTTTAATGCATATTCATACACTGTTTGAAGATATAAAAAAAAAAAACTATCAATAAATAAAAATTTAACGAGACTTTTGGGTAATTGTTACTTATCTGGATATTTTGTAGAAGTGCCCGAAGTTTCTAAAAACACCAATATATTTCGAACACATTAAAAATATGTTGCTAACTATAAAACTACAGCTTTCAAGAAATTCAATCTTATTGTTTTTTTGTGTCCTTTTTAACTCTGGTACATTTTTGCAATTTTTCACACTCAAATTTACAAACTCACCATTCATCCAAACTGTGGACTAATTGCCAAAAATAGGTTTCATTTTTTCAGAATTTTTTTCAAGTACTAGAAAAAACTATTTCCCTCTATCACCTTGAATGACCTGAATGACCTGAAATGTAGGTGGCGCTCTAACGCATTTTATCCCTCACAGATGCACTCGTCCACAGACATTCAATCTAATTTTTAGTTCCCGCACAACCCCCATTATTTCATTGAATATCTCGGCCTCTGAGTGGACTAAAAGCTCAATCGAAGTGTCATTAGAAAGTTGAGATCCTCCTTTTTTTGATGATGTATAACATTTTATCATCAATAGTCAATAACAAATATTTAAGGTGATTTCTTTTAGAATGCTTTTCCTGCTGGACCGCATATATTGTTCTGGACATCTAAGAAAAATTAGATAATTCAGCCAAGCAAGCCAAGATAAAAAAAAAAGGTAAAAGCAGATACAAAGTTTTAAGGTATTTGGTTCTTACAGCAGCAGTTATCGGAGCATAAAACGTTTGTATTTTATGTTTTACAAATATCACATTTCATTTGGAAAATTTTGAAAACTGTGGTATTAGTGCAACAAAATAAATGATACGGTCACGTAACATAAAGGCAGAAGTGATGGTTATCTATGAAACGTTCAGATTCTACGTTTTCAAATGATACCACATATGCCTGGATTACAGTATGTATTGGGAGACTTAAGGAGGATAAAAGGATAAAAACAATCGAAACACAACAAAATATATGGTCAACCAGTCTGAAAGACCCAGACGCGTACCACTGGTTGCATGGTGGTGCCAGGGATCATGAACTGCATCTGTTGCGCCAACATCGCTGCTGCGGTCTTCTGCTGGATCAGGTTGTTGCGTCCGTTGATTTCCAGCTGTGTCTTCAGATGTGCTGGTGGATGAAGGTACTTACAGTTCTCTCTTGAACACCGACCCTACATCGAGACAACACACAAACAGAATCGAATTAATATTGCAATCATTTCTCCAAGACTTTTGTTTATCACAGATGTTTCTTCTGAGAAAAAACCCCCCAAGTAATCTCACATGTGTCTCCTTTAGATCTCAATTCGCAAACATGTCTAATCGAATTCTTCCAAGAGCAAATGATCTGAGCTTTTCTATCAACCTTCATTTTACACGACAGATAAAAGTCCAACATACACAAACTGAGCAATGTCATGTTTCACTGACATTGTTATGCAATTTTAATTAAGGGGGCCAAAGTTAGAAGCCGCCTGTGTTCTGCACAAGGTCAAGTGTGTTTGAAGCTCCACTGCAGAATATCAGTAACACACAGAGGCTGAACTGATACAGAGATGTGAGAAACAATAGAGGAGGGGTTAAAAACGCAGTGGTTGCACATACTGCGGACATGTAGAGACACCAAGAGAAAATCACTGCCTCTGCAGATGCTGCGGCGCTCCGCATGCGCTCCACGGCATCAGCTGCTAACTGGAGGTGTGAGATCATCACGGTAACCTTGACCACAAATATCACACTTAACAGAATAGCAGTATTAAGCAGCTACTTACAAAACATGCAGCAGTAACAGAAGGGAAATGTATTATAAAAGTCACATATGTACTAAATGTCCATTATAATGATGAATATTACAACAGCCCCACAACATAAAAAAATCAACCACCATATTTAACCGTGGGCATTGGGTACTTCTTCATCTCTTTGTCTTTTACTGCCAAAAAACTCTGTTTTTGTTTCATCTGACCAGAGAACCCAGTCACATTTGAAGTTCCAGTAGTGTCTGGCAAATTGAAGACGCTTGAGTTTGTTGTTGGATGAGAGCAGAGGCTTCTTCTTATTGAAACCCTCCCAAACAACTTGTGGGTATGTAGGTGATGTCTGATATTTTTTAGGAGACTTTCTGACCCCAAGACCCAACTCATTTCTGCAGTTCTCCAGCTGTGATCCTTGGAGATTCTTTGGCCACTTAAACTTCCTCCTCACTGTGCATGGAGACGATATAGACACATGTCCTTTTCCAGGCCCATTCTTAAGATCTCCAGTTGATTGGAGATGATTGGAATAAATCTTACATATTGCCCTGATGGTGGAAATGGGTATTTCCAATGCTTTAGCTATTTTCTTATAGTCACTTCCCATTTTGTGAAGCTCAACAACCTTTTGCCAAACATCCGAACCATATTCTTTCGTCTAACCCATTGTGATTGATGATTAAGGGAATTTGGCCTGTGTGTTACCTCACATTTATACCCCTGTCATGGCTGAACAATTTCATGTTCCTTGTCACCCAGGTGTACTAAAAATGTAAAATATGAATGGGAATATACTTCAGATATATGTTACTCATAAGAATTTCTAGGGGTGCCAATAACTGTGTTAAATGTGTTTCGGACGTGTTTTCACACTTGGTCTGTTTCAGGGGTCTGAGTGCGGTTTGCAGGATTTTTGGCCCATATGCGAACAATCCAAATGATCTCAGACCCCTTTAATGCGAACCTACCTGAGACCTTCCTGAGAGGTGGTCTGAGTACAATACGCTCGGTCGGTTCGCTAATAACATGTATTGTGAATACAAAGCGCTCCGGGCTCATTTGATTTCCCCTTTCATCAAATTCCAAACAAGTTTGACCCTGACAGGTTACCATACACCAGTAATGATGACGCACAGAGAAGAGAGCTGCTTATTCTGTTTCCATGGACATGACAGAGCAAGTTGCTGATAAAAACTATTTATACTCCTCATAAAACAAACTCAGACATCTTTCTTCAGTGTTCTGAGCGAATTACGACTCGAGGGTTTAACTTGACCCCATTGGAATGGCATGTGACAGATAAGGGATTGATGAACTGTGGTGAATTCTCCAAGAAGCTTGGAACATCCGATCTGCCAACAACCAAGAGAAACTGTGTCCAGGTGTATCTAGGAGATTTGGGGCTGTTTTAAAAGCAAAGGTGGTCACACCAAATATTGACTTAGCTTTTGTATGTTTACTGGACTTTGTATGACATTAAGTGATAAATGAAAACTATTTATGTCCTTAATTTTGAAGACATCCTCACTATGCATGATTTTTTACAAGTGCCTAAAACATTTGCACAGTCCTGTATATTTACACACTATGTAATACAGTTCATTTGTGATGCAGAAGATCAATAAAATAAGTTGTATTGAACAAAGACACCTGTACTATTGCTATCTTATTCATTTTAAGAGTATTACATATGTTTAATAATCTCATAAGTTAATATGTAGAGATAATTGTACTCTTACATTTAATATAGCCATAAATATCAATTTTGTCATTTAAAAAGTGGTCTGGTTTCCACTTATCAAATATATACATTTGAATATATTCATATATAAAAAATGGGATATAGAGGTGCATGTTAATGAAGTAGTGGCATAGTCCTGAATTATAATTTAAAAAAAATGTGTGCCATGTTTTTGGTGTTTATTCATTTAAAACGTAAGTATTTTAAAAACAGCGACATTTTTGTGGATTTAATCCAAATTCATATCCTTGTTAAATGAATGGTATCAAACTACAAAGGCAGAGATGTGACCTATATAAGCTGAAGTGTACCATCTGCATTGTTTCAAGGTCACAATTCCCTTGAAATCATCTTTGGAAACATTCATTGGAATTTGCGTTGTCAGCTGAGTGTTTGCAGTGGTTTATGACAACAGGGATAAGAGCGCAAGATGTCCAGGTAGCGGGAGCAGGTCCCCTACTAAGATTACAACAGGGAACAATCCAAACATGTGCTGTAAATAACTTGAATCTCCAAACAGCAAAACATTAAGGAATGTTGAATCAGCTCATTGCATTCTATGCCTTTAACATGAGCGTTGAATCACGGTTGCGGGAATGTCGAGATAAACTCATCCCAGTGTCTGGGATTGTGTTTTAAAAGAACAAGTTTGATTTGACCAAACTACTGGTCTACCAGCCTCAATTCTTAGTTGAGTCAATTGTATGACTCTATTAACAAATCATTATAGATACATAATCGAATAAAGACTGAACTGAAGATAGGTCTAGACACTTAAGACCTTCAAATTCCCAAATATGCAGCGCTGTTATCCGCAGGATCAGGGTGCCAGTGTGGAGCAGCTATCAATATCCCTGCTGGAATAACTCTGGTGCTTCCAACCAAAAGCTGAGAGGTGTCAAAGCCAATCAGTCTGGGCCAAAGGATGAACTCTCGTCGCCGCTGACGAATTGATGGATGGCGAGTAAAAGTGAAAGACACTCGATAGAGGACATCCACCGGTGCTGAGTTGAGGTATCTGGATTTCCAGGGCTGTGCAACCAGTTCAACTGGAATATGCATGAGACGTTGATTTGCAGAAACACAGTGTACCCTGATTGAGAGGAGACTGCTGATTCAATAATAAGGGTGGGACGGTCTATTTTTACAGCCGAACGCCACAGGAAGCTCTGCCAATAGGCTGTATCAAATGGCCAGTGCTTGTCATGCTACACAATAAAGCATTACTGCAATCGCAGAGGCAACGGATTTAGAAATCTGAGATGCAATAATCAGCTCGGCCATTACTGGAGGAGGAAAAGAGTTGGAGCAACACTCAAAAAGAGGTGCAAGACTCATGTTAGGCTTTCACAATGTCTGCTTGTTGAGTGCAGCCCATGGGAAGCAGTTCAAAACATGTTGATATACCGCACATCAGGTTATTTCTTTCAGTCTTGGTTGATGATCGATCAAGTTTATTTGGTGCATTTGCATGTCTTAAAAGAAAAGAGTGGTTTACGAATGCCTCATCTGAATTTGAACTGAATCGAGTTCTGGATAAGCAATTACACAATAAAGGTGTGTTCACACTGAAAGCGTTTGTATAGCTGGAGGTTGCTAATTTGCGGTACTGTTTACCGCTAGTACACGTTCCTAAGCGACTGCAGTCTCCAACTGTATCAGGAGACGTATCATGTTTACTTCACTGTCCGCACTCACTTTGGTAGCTACAGCATCACTTGTTGTACAGATTTACATGGTGTTAAACATTGCTCAACTTTGCCATATTGTCAATGGTCACTGTTGCCAATGTTGTCTCAGATTGCCAAATCTCTTTAGAAATTAATGACTTCTGGTCGCTTCTACTATGCATTGCCAACGACCTTTATTGTCAACCACTGTAGTCTCAAATCGCCAAATCTCTTAAGAAATTAAAGACTTCCGGTAGCTTCAACTTTTCTTGCCAATGGTCATTGTCACCAATGTTGTCTCATTTCGCCAAATCTGTTTAGAATTTAAAATTTTCTGGTCGCTTTAAATTTTCATTGCAAATTGTCACTTTCACCAATGTTTTCTCAAATCGCGCAATTATCAACTTCTGGTCACGGCGATAAGATGAATACTTTTGTTGGGCTCTTGGTTTTTATTACGTTTTGCAGAGTATCCTACAATTAAATCTCGTAACAAAATTGTGCTCCACATGTGCAATTCATTGAGGACAGAAATGTACTTTGTACGAGTCTTTAAAACTAATTTTCAATACATAAACCAGTTACCATTTCCACTTTTCAAAGACATGAAAGTACATGAAATCGAAACACTGCCCAGATGCGGCGTTCCAGGTTCCAGGTTGCGTTTAAACAACTATGGGCGCAATTTCCGTCAGTTATGCGACAGAGGTCTTAAAGCTATTCCAGATGGTTATTTTTCTAATGCGGTGCACAAATATAACACTGCCCACCATCTGGGCCTTTAACTGTTAGCAAACAGTATGAATCATTGTGGTTTTAAGTGCCTAAAAATACAAACGGCCTGCAAGGTTCTGAAAGTCTCATGAGCTGTGCTCCAGCAAAACACTTCTCATTTCTGCAAGTATGGGTTACACGACCATTAACAAGGTACAAGGAAAAGAGCGCAAGTCATAGCCACAAGGTTTGTTTGCAAAAACTGTCAAAATCCATTGAGTTATGGGGCTACTAGGCAAGACCACGTGAAATTGTTGGCACATGATAACATAATACAATCTCTCTGAACTGAAAAACAAGCAAATCTTGAGATGAAAGGTAGTGTACAATTCTCAATGACATTGTCGGACAATCAAGCGACTCGTGGAAGTGAGTGGTCTAGCTAGAGAGAGGCTTTTCCAGCATTGATTGAAAGTACAGTGGGTAACGCCAGCTTTCTGCTCTACCGCATGGCACTTAAAAAAAATAGGCCTGATTACAACAAGGGTATGCCACAGAGAGGGAGAGAGAGAGAGAGAGAGAGAGAGAGAGAGAGAGAGAGAGAGAGAGAGAGAGCAACTTTAAAGAGGCTTAAAAGGATGAGCTCTTGGGAATGCTGACTAACAAAATCTTATGACTTGAGCGTCCTTCACATCATGTTGGGACGTTCGTTGGACAGATCCATACCTGTATGTGGGCATTCCAGCCACATTCAAACCACTTCGACAACATTTCCATCAATTGCGCAAGCAGATGTCCCTTTAAAGTCAATATGAAATAAAAATAAATAACAGGTTTCTAATTCTTACGTGCACATTATTCCAAAGGAAAAAAGTCCAAATTTAATGACATGCTCCGCCTCTAAAAGGACTTTCCTTTTTGGCTGATGTCATCATGCCCTCTTACTTTTAGCCCCTCCCCTTTAGCCACCTGTCATTTTGAGAGTATTTTTTTATAAGATTGTTTTTCTGATTGAATATCCTGTTTTATTCGGAAATATGTCACATTATGTGAGTAAAATTAGTTGCAAACACACCATCTTTACTTTAATTGATTAATTTTAGAAAAGTCTAGGCATTCTTTTGACTTGTTTTGTAAGTGAGAAGGACTTCATTAATGAGTAAATCTTCATTAGTGTATTGTGCTTTTTGGCTCTTTATTAGACTGTACAAAGAAAAGGGGTCAGGTTGTGACCCCTCATTATTGGGGGTAAACAGGAAATGCAATCTAGATTTAAGCCTATGTCACTCAAACAAGCACCGCAGCTCTGCCTTTCGAAGAGTGCACGTGTTACCATCACACTCACAAATCCAACGACACTGCACTAGATTAAGTGCATTTGGTGAAGTCTTTTGCTTGAAATCATTTGTGAGCACCACTATGGTATCAGGTAACCAAAAAGCTTTTAGACAAATTAACTCCACTTACTGTGAACGACCTCTTTAAACCCCTAAAAGCACTCGTCCTTTTCAGTCATAACAATGCCTGAATAATTTGAAACTAAGCATGAATAACCAAAATTAACAGTAAGTGTTCCATATAGTCTCCTCTAATCAATCCCAATGGGGATTGGGAACAATGTTACTAACTTCAAGGCGAGATTAGGATTATAACCACTTAACCCATTTAATACTTTTGCCTCCAACTCAAGCCAAGTAATTCCCAATATGCAGCCATTTAAACGCAACTTATTTTCAAGAAAATTAGCGTTTAGGTGGCCATGTTAATTAGGGAATAACGAAGGTCAAGAAGAAGTTGGCTCCATTATGAAGGCGTGATTAATTTCTTTCAAACTCTATTAATAGATTTACACAGATTTTCCCTGCAGAATAAAAACCAAGAACATCCTCGCAGTTATTCGTCCATCTTTTCAAGAATTCATTTATGAGGAACCTTAATTATCCTTCGTCATTCTCGATTATTTGACCAATCACACAATAGAGCGCAACAAGTCTGCTTCAGGGAGTAAAATATCCATTCTTTCTCTCCTTAGGGTAATTGATTTTTAACGCTAAATTATAAACCTTTTAAGGCCTACCGTGAGCTCTGAGGTGGTTAATCAATGGTATATGCTTCAGTTGAAGCCATCAGTCAAAGTTATTTCAACTTGATCCCGAAGATAAACGATCCACCAATCAGAGAATCGTGGAAACCGCGGCGTAAGAGCTCTGCAGCGAGTGCCCACTTCCATGATGCCCTGTGAGTGATGCAATCAAGTCGGTCTTCCTGCACTCTCAAACTACTTGTATACATCTTTATATATAATTGAATAATATTGTTTCCATAATTAGAATCGACTAATCAATTAATAGTTTTATATTTTCTCATAACTGTTTTATTCAATTGCATCATTTCCAAAGCTTCATGGGATTGGCTTGTACCTTTATCATTTTTTCTTCAAATCAAAGACAAAGATGGTTGATTTTGAACTCTTTTATGAAGGATTTTATGCAATCCTTATGGGAAGAAATGAATGTGCAATGTTACACTTTATTAACGTACTTCCTTAAATCTTAAATATCGCAAAATATCTGGGTTGCAACCACAGCCTCGCTCCTCTACTCAACTTCTGTATCCTTGATGTTCCAGGCTTTCAGTCTAAAGTAATCCAACTGCGCTTGTGGATGGGAGACAAACACAGGGGCCACTTTCAGAGTAGATGGAGAATTGAGCCTTAGTTGTGTCCTCCACCACCCAAACACCCATTTGCATTTCTGTCTCAATGGGCCTCTATTCCAGTGCCGGGCACAGTCGGTGAACTGCATTACTGCTGATGAGGGTGGCACTCAAAACGCCCAAGAAGTGTTGATGGCTCAGCAAAGTCTTCACAGCATAATACAATATCAACACTAAATTTGTCTAATTCAGTAACAATGTCAATTGAACCTTCCAGAGTGTATACTCAAAAGGAATAGAGAAATGTGATCATGCCCTAGTTGTCTGGCCATCAGCCTGAAAAATACATCTGTCAGTTTACGTTTGTGAAGAGCAGCAGGGGTAAAATAACACCTTTGGCAGCAGTTCATTGAGCCTAGTTTAGCTAAAATTGTCGCTGACAGTATCTTGAAGGCTCTCCGTATCCCACAAGCCCAACTTAGAAATGGACGCATGATTGAGTCCTGACATCAAGAGGGTGTCTTGTGCCCGTAGCATGTGCGGCTGGCTTTCCATAGGCATTAATGACTGCCAATGTGCTTGCTCGAGCAGTCAAAGAAAGCCCAACTAAGTGAAAGAACCTGCTACCAAAACCAAGAAGATTGGCGGTCCAAAGTTGGACGAGAAGTGCATAAAGACTTCAGACATCCTTCACGACTGAGCGAGTCTTACCGCTGTCTCTTCCAGATTTCTGATCCATGTCACCCAGCTCCATTTCCCACCAAACACGAGAGTTCACTCATCATATAGAATATGACCTACACAACCTTGAGTGCTGCTCACCGACACTACTTCCTGTTGTAGAATGAGGGGCTCTGCCATTAACTTACAGTGTAGAATTTAAGCCAATTTAGGAATTGAAACGTTATACCAATTCATTAGTATTACTCACAATACTGGCCCATACGTTAAGCCAATCAAACGGTCTTGATCGTACCATATCAACATAATTCATGTCTGTGTTTATATTTAATCACTTATCACTTGTAAATTTAAATTGACAGCCTAGGTGTCTAGGTCTTTCAGTTTTGGGCACAGAAATGTTTGGAGTTAGTATTTTGAGAAGTGAGGGTTTATTAGGCTCAATGCAGGATCTGGCTGATGCGACTGATCACAGATCACCGCTCTAGCAAAGTGGGTTTCACTGTTGCGGAAAAGGCTATTACAAATAATGAGCTGAGACAGACTTATGCAGAAGTACTGCCTGATGCTGGTGTAGTTAATATTACTATTGCACAGATCAGTAAGTATATCTTACATCAGTATAATATGCTTACTTAATGGTCTGCAGTAATATTATAGAGTCCTATAGTCTTCCACATTCAAACCATGAATTACTTAATTAAGCTTTAAAAAACGAAATGATGTCATACTTAAGTGTTATTGTCTCATTTGCTAAGCTCTATCAAGATGTTTTTAATGTATGTGAAAAATGTTATGACATTTTTATTTTCGTGGGCTTTAAAAACATACACATTAGTGAACGATATGATTTGATGTTACTTTGTTGTTTTGTTTGAAACATTTTGCAATTATTTTAAAGCATTTTTTTTATTTGGACATTAAGTTTTAAGTTTGAATGGTAAGAATTAAGACTTAAGATTTGCTTAAATAGGATCTTTGATTAAACCTCAATAATAAAAATGCTTTCGATCTAATCAGGGAATACTGTAGGTGCAATAATAAAATGATTATATTGATTGGTTCATCCAATTCAATGATTTGTTTGCATCATCACTTAACGATTAAGGAAGTCCCTGCATGTTATTTTTCATGATTTAAAATCTTTTAGTTGGCTATCTAGGTTAACCTTGCTGCTTATTTCTACATACAGCACGTGTCGCTATATTAGGTCTGGAGTTAAGTGCCTTGCTCAGGACACAATGGTGGTGGCGTAGTGGGCTAAAGCACTGAGCTGGTAAGCAGGAGGTTGCTGGTTTGATCCCCACAGTCACCACCATTGTGTCCTTGAGCAAGACACTTAACTCCAGGTTGCTCCGGGGGGATTGTCCCTGTAATAAGTGCACTGTAAGTCACTTTGGATAAAAGCATCTGCCAAATGCATAAATGTAAATGTAAATGTAAATGTAGGTCTCTGTATCGCCAGCCACATCACGATACAATACGAAACGCGATACATCATGATATCAATCGTTTCTGAATGCTCTCAATTCGACACTAGGTCTGGGCGATATGGCCAAAATTATTGTTCGATATGGATATTGATCACGATATACATATACATATTGCACTTGACGGAAGAAAAGAAGAAAAAATTCATTCTAAACAGTCAAAATAGTCTCTACAAAACTGCACAGGGGGTCCAGAGACGGCCAAAGCAGTGGGGTCTGTGGGATCTTTTACCAAAATATTAAAATATTTAATAGTTTATCAATTGAAAATGAATGTTAAAAGATCATTCTGAAGCATAGTGACCGCAGTCCAGTATTTGTTGTAATATTTTTACATTAAAATGAAATATTTTGTATATTTCTTTAGATTCAGATACCCAAGTATGGGGCATAGAAGCCCTTGCGGAGTGATGCTGAATGTGGGTTCAGGGGTGTCCCAAGAGAACATTTAGAAAACGTTTGCATATTTCCATTAAAGTGAGAGACTAGTCGACCAACTAGTCATTTTAGTCTTTCCTTATCCATTCCAGACCTCTAATTAATTTCCCCAAAATTAGAGCAGAAACCGATTTGTTTATTATTAAAGGCTCGTAACATGCTGATTAATAAAGATACATTTAGAAGGGAAAAACGTTTTGGTCTAAAAGGTGCTTTGAAACCACGTTAACTCATGCGGCGCTTCATGCCTACACACATGCAGGTAAAAGAGGCGACGCGTGCGGAGCGGGACAGGGCAGAAATGATGCATGTTTGGTGCTAGAGGACAATATTCAAGATTACAGCGCAGAAAGATCAGAGCTGTTGTCCACATCACTGTTGTTCTGTCGCGCTCTTCACTAGA
>JAVLUX010000006.1:53207500-53227500 GCA_032164185.1 Moxostoma hubbsi
CATGAATCATTCAATCATTTATATCTGAAATCGGCATGTACATCCCTACAACGCAAACGTCCCCACACATTTAATTCTTTATTTAAAGTCAGCCTTTCAAAGCATACTCTTGCATGCACACTGCGCCTGTTTTGGGATATCCTTTTAGCACAGTCAATGCCAGGCACATACGCCGACGACTCTTTGCATGTCTAGAAAAGCTAGGCTGCACACAAACGTGGAATCTGTGTCACGCATACTATACCAGCAAGTGGAAAACCGAAGTATACGCTGACATTAAGGGGCAGTTCAGACACAACACGTTGTTCCGTTACAAAAAGTGTGACAGCGCAACAAATAGAACACATTTTTAAAAGTTTAAAGTTCTTTTAACTCCTACGCAAGACATTGAAAAAACATAAGGTACCACTCAATGGTCAAAGATGTCCGTCTAGTGCATATTTATATAGTAAAATAATAAAAAACAGCATATTAAGGGCTTTAATATATACACAAAGCCGCAGACTAGGCATTTAGCATGCAAAATACACTCAGGTACACCTGTACACCTACATGTTAATGCGAATACATAATCAGCCAATCATGTGGCGGCAGAGTAATGTATAAAATCATGCAGATATGGGTCAGGAGCTTCAGTTCACATCAACTATCAGAATGGGGAAAATTTTGATTTCAGTGATTTTAACCGTGGCATGATTGTTGGTGCCAGATGGGCTGGTTTGAGAATTTCAGTATCTGCTGATCTCCTGGGATTTTCACACACAACAGTCTCTAGAGTGTATAGAGAATAGTGCAAAAAAACATCCAGTGAGTGGCAGTTCTGTGGACGAAAATGCCTTGTTGATGAGAGAGGTCAACAGAGAAAGGCCAGACTGGTTTGAACTGACAGAAAGGCTACATTACCCATCAATATGTGATAATAGGTCACGCATCAATTACACATGTAATAGAGATGCACTGATATGAAATGAACTGACCGATAGCGATTTTAACAAAAAAAAATCTACAGGCTGATAATGATACTGATATTTTGAAACTTACCTTATTTTTTCATCAGATGACAGTTTTAATAAGAATCTATCTACATACAATTATTATTGAATTATTTATTTTTATATACAATTTAAAATTATACAACACAATGACTGCAGATATTACAGTTACAGATATTATTGTTAATGCATGAATTTCTGTAAAGTTGCTTAGAAATTATGCGTGTTGTGAAAATAAAAATAACTTGACTTGAATGCTTAAAAAATTACAAACAGGTACAAAAGCTTTTTTACTGTTCTAACAATAAATAATGTCCTTTAAACATTGGATCTGTTGGATCATTGGAACACATGACAGGCCACATTTTTTAAGAGCCACAGTGAAGGATGCATACAAAAAGATACAAAAAAAAGACAAAATATGATAACTTGATGATTGATATGATAAAAGGTCCATTTGTCCTTCTAAAACATTTTTCACTTCAGTTTTTGCACTTTAAAGCACAGCCTTTTAAGGTTCGTAATCACACAAATCCTACCATTTCTATTTTAATTCAATCAACTATGCAGCTTTAATGGATATCGTTCCGATATCTCAGAAGTCAAAAATCTGCAGGTTTCAAAGCGTTTTGGGTGGTTTCCCTCATCATGTAGCCTAAATGTAAGTGCTGGTTTCACAACTGTCACGTCCAGGGCTGGACTGGGAAGAGAAATTGGCCTGGGATTTCACATGGCAACTGGCCCAAAACCGAAAGTTGTTGAGCGTTCGCTGACCTTTTCTGCATAACGTGGCAGGCTCATTTGAGTTTATCGCGGACCATTCGGCACATTTCGCGGACGACCCACCACCCGCTCGGTTATCCCAATGGCCAGTGCACGAATTAATGGCCCCAAAGTGCGTCGGCCCACTGGGAAAATGCCTGAAATGCCAGATTACCAGTCCAGCCCTGGTCACGTCCATTTATGGTGGTTTTTCCGCATTAACGTGAGAACGAAAAGGAATAAAAATTAAATATTACATGTTCTTAGGCGTGCCAACCCTTCTACATATTGCAGCTATTATTATTTCTGGATTGTGCAGTTGTATTCATAGTTTTTACAAAGTGTGTTACTAATTAATTATAAATAAACCATTGGTTTTTCATATCTTAATTTTCATGCTTATTACCAATATGCCAATTTTTTAATACAGTCAATAATTTTTTATTTTTTATTTTGTATAAATATCGGCAGCCAATACATTAGTGCATCCCTAACACCTAATCCGTGGCTTTGCACTTAATTTTTTTTGTATTGGTCTTTGTTAGTAAGTGAAAAAGAGAGGGAAAAAATCTAATATTTTCTACTAAAAACCCTTGAATGCACATTACATTATATTTACAACTTCCCAGAAAGACACCGCATTAATCCCTATCCCAAAGTATGACGGTCTGGCTCCAGAATTAAAATTCACATTCATTTTCTCCACAGTCGCACACATTTTAACACTAACTTATAAGACATTCAACGAGCTCCTAGGTTATTAATCAATGGTATACGCTCCAGTTGAAACTATCAGTCCGTGTTATTACAACTATATTTAAAAAACAAATCATATTTAATAGCCCAACTTCTGGTGAAGAACTACACTACCCATGATCCTGAAGAGAAAGATCTGTCACGGCAAACAAACTGTTGGCACACAAGCTCTGTTTGTAAAAACACTTCTTGAACCAAGATGGCTGAAAAAGTGGGTGAGCATTGTGCTCTATAGTGATGCTTGCCTTAACAAACAACACTAATTACTAATCACGAGTGAACTAGATTGGTGACCTCCTAGCCTTAACGTCAATGGTCATATTGATGGATCTTCCTAAGCCTCCGGATGCATCATCACATGGCAGATAAGCAGGAATGCTATTTCTCATGCAGGCTAAACGATATTCACAAAGCGGTTCTCCATTTGGGTGTCCAACGGTAACTTAAAGGTTACAATCTAATTAGACAAGGCATCTGATTTCAAAGGCTCTGTGCTCATTAAAGCATCTAGGCCTTCCAACACCAGCTGTGGCCTCCCAGTCTATCCATCCTAGTCTCTGGCCGTGGAAGCAATCACCACGGGAACCGCAGAATGGGAGCAGATCCATCATTGGAAGGGGAATACAGTGGGAGATCACTGGTGATGCAAAGTGACTGCAGATTTGATTGGACGTAAATGCTTTTGTTCAGTCGTGAGACAACTGCATGGTTTGACCCTATTTTAGGGTAGTACTGCTAGGAAAGATTGTGTAAGTTACACAAAAGCTGACTGTTTTAATCTGCCATCGGATCAAAACGGCAAGTCTTCAAGAACATTTCGCTCATTAAGTTCATGGGCATCTTGAATTCCATTTATTTGTTTATAAATATCTGTGGTAATCAACATTGTACATAAGAACTAATTATACATGAAAACACAACAATGACTTAAGGTTTGCATAGCATTCAGATTTGATTTTAGTGTTTAATTCTGTGCCATTTGAGTCATCATTGAGTCTGTGTCATGTACTTGGCGCCAACTCCTGGTGGCCATATTTAACATTGTGCTTCATGTGGATATTATATAATGATTTGTATATCCCTTTACCTTATGTGTGGGCTCGTTTGAAAGATAATACCTTACTGTAACTAACGGTATGTGATATTTTTATGTTCATGAAGTTATAAATAAAAACACAGCGTATAAGCAACACCTGTTTACATGTAACATGTATGTCAAAGACATATATTTAGCTATTACTCACTATATTTTTGTCTGTTAAAACAAATATGCTGGTTGTATTTTACTCTTTGAGAGCTTTCCAACAACATATGACACATGACTATTTGATTAGTTTGATGTTTTGGGGCCCATTTTAGCTAAAGTGTTAACACAGAAAATGTCAGTAAGTGATTTCATTACGCTAAAATGATGTTAACACGCATATTGTTTATGTCTTGTGGCTATACTTTTAAAAAAAGTGTGTATTTTAATGCTTACTGATTGGCCCCATTCACTCAGTTCCTCAGTGTAACCCAGATTTTTGTAGAAATGTATTTTTGTGGTAATCAACATCACGCCACAAATGCACATTGTACTGAACACGGAATACTCTTTTAATTAGTATAGAACCATCCATCCATCCATCCATCCATCCATCGTCAACCGCTTATCCTGTGTACAGGGTCGCGGTAGTATAGAACCAATAAAATTAATTTATTTTATTTTCTATCTTGCTTTTAATTTAGTTTGCTTTCTCTTATTTCAGGTCAAGTGTGTTTGACAAATAAAAAGGTTCATGCACTAAAATAGTGTGTTATTAGAAACAGTAGCTGTACCCCTATGAAAGAATGTAGATGCAGGGAGCCAAGAGCTGTTTCAAGGTCTGTTGCTTATATTGCAATATTCCAGAACAGATTCCTGGCTCCTCACAGATAGGTATGTAAAAGAAATAACATTTACGAAAGGCAGTGATATAAGGCATGCAGGTGCACTGCAGCATTAACCAGCTGCAGCTGACAGTAAGAGAAACAAGCAATGCTAACCAGCTGCAGCTGACATGACATCAACAAACGACTACTGCGGTAGCAGGGGCAACAGCGCAGTGCGACCAAAATCTTACAGCACAGTGTGAGTAATTTTATATTGACAAACCATATCGAGGCAAAATTTTGAATGCTTCGAACGTTGTTTTCTGTCCATGTGATCTTACATGAAATCACCCGTCAAACTTCATAAGGTTTCTGAAGTGCTTACATTTTGCTACTTTAAGTACTATGAGTAGTTTAAACTACTGGAATACCTGGAAAATCACCTTGTTTTGTTGAAAAGTGCTTGAATTATAATCAATCGATCAATCAATTAAATTACTGATTGATAATGATGACAAAAACTTAAATAAAATATAAATGAGAAACTCTTATTTAAACTAGAGCATTTATATTGTGTATTAAATAACTTTATTTTGAATAAATTATAATGTGCATTTTGTTTAAACATTTATTTACTATGGCAGGCAAAAAACTATCGGCAACTATCGACATTGCCGATAAACGATAGTTCCTAAAAGCAACTATCGGCACCGATTAATCGGTAAACCTGATAGATCTGTCTACCGCTATTACTAAGAAATATCAGACTGGCGCCACTGACCATTTATTATTATTTACAAGATATGAAGTTCGAGACACGATGTATCACCCGTATGTATGGATGGGGCACGTTTCATTATAGGCCTAGTCGCATTTTCCGTTGCATGCACTCGCTTCAATTTACAAGTTCTTCCTTGTCTTGCATTGTTTGGGAACCTTCTTGCTCTGTATTTTCAATTCATTACATTTTTCTTTTTTCATTCTCACATGTAAATAACGCAAAGCAATCCTGTTCACCGAGAGCCAAAAAATATATCTACTTCAGGATGAACGGTATAGAAAAAACTGTTGGAAATATTTCTACCATCACATGGTATATATACTGTCATACCACCCAGTCCTAAACTATTTCCTGTTTGGGAGTCATGAGACATGTCAGGTCCTGCAATCATGATGAAGCCCCCACCCCCGGTCTGTGAAGTCACATGGACAAAATGATGTCTGACGTGTTGCGGTGGGGGATACGGGAGGCCCTGGTCAGGAATGAGAGGGCTGCAGGACTCATCAAAGTCACTCCTCTACAGCAGCTCAACAGTAAGCTCAAGTCAGCGTTTCATTGTTTTGTGAATGACCTGGGGGATCGCAACCCTGCTGCGTGGCACACATTCCGCTGCATGTTTGCTCTGCTGAGGGTGCAGCATGTTTTAGTGGATTACACTGCAAAAATGTTGAACATCCCCATCTCAATCTAGATGAGACAACTTAAATAGTGTGACCATGATCAGATACTACAGTGGAATGAGAATACAGCAGGATCCAAAAGTCACGTAGAAAAATTGGGATTTTTTCATTTAAACCTGGAAATAAAGATACAATTTTAGAATTTTGCGCACACACAAAAAAAATAAAATAAAAAAATAAAGGTAAATAAACATTGTGATGTAAAATGAAAAATAAGCCACTAAGCAAATGTAAGAAAATGTGGAAATTTTACCAAAATTCAACCGTTTACGTTTATATTGTTGGTATTGATTATTAATCTCAATTATAGGGTGCTTCTGATTGAACATACTATGATTGTAATATGTGCATCCATTTTTGCTTTAAAAGATTTGTCAGTACATTTTTAATATCTCGTGGAATAATTTTTTGGTCATATTTTCGTCAACAGATTCTCGTCATATGTTCGTAATTTTAGTCAATTTTTCATCTTTTAACGAAAAAGTCATAACCTAAATTTAGTCAATATTTCTTGTCATATTTATTAAAATTAGCCAATTTTATTCTAAATAAAAATGGAATATAAGTTTAGTTAATGACAATAACTTTTAAGTTCAAACCAAACTTAATCCAAGCATTCAAAAATTATAATTTTTACAAACGTTTAATTATTTGAACATGTATCAAAAATATTAAGGATTTATCAACATTAATAATACGAGAAACACTTTTGAAAACCTGAGCTCCTGAAATAATAATATATAATGAATATACTGAAGTATTAGACACATTTTAGATGTTACTTACACTTAAGAGTGCGTTTACGTGTAGCGTGTTTTTAAGGAAACGGTATATTCAATATCCACATTCTGAGTAGCGCGTAAATTAGTTCATGTTTATCTGTTTATTCGCTTCATTGTGTGTGCAGGTGTAGCGCCTCCTACACACTACACGACTTTCAAAGACGTCGGATCGTGGTAGTAGTGATACGAGATACGAAAACAAATGCACGATCATGCGTTATGCATTTCAGAATATGATGTGTATGTTTTTAATCATATATTTTATTGGTTACAATATGAAAAAGTTCCTCCTACTGAAAAATCGACCCATTTGTTGACCTGACTGTCCAAGAGAATTGGTGATTACTCTCCAGCTCTTCTTTCTCCACCCGGTTGTGGGACAGTTCAGAGGACACATCAAACAGGCGCCGGTGCTCCTGCCAATGTTCCACTCATTTATCCTCCATTTCTTCAGTCCAATGAGAGTTTCTTGATACCGCAGCCGCTAGTTGCAGGTACATCAGGACTCCTCCCACTGAAACTTCCCGCCCTGTTTCCTGCTCTCTCATTGGCTGTTGGTCAACGCTGCTGTTGTATCCAGTCAAAACATATTTCACATTGCACGATTTGGAGTCGCAGACAGGTCCAGATATTTAACATGCTAGATATCCCGCTGACATCGGCGACGCGTCGGTGCTTCTCTCAAATCACGTCTTTAATACGTCATACATTGTGATCGTCGTTCACGGGAGCGAGCTCCGATTTGCCCGCGATTTCAGGCTTTTGTTGACGTTCTCCACAAAACTGTCGGCGAGCGAAAATCGGGCTTAAAATAGTGTGATGTAAACTCGCCAACATTTATTTTGTTAATATAGCTGATTAATCGCACATATAAGACATTTGCACATATAGTAGATTATGTAAATAAATTCTTTAATTATCTTTTCCTTTAATAATTGTTAGTGCATTATTAATATATTACAGTATAATTTTTTTCTCGTCCTATTTTTGTGAACAGTGTGCATTAAATAGTTTGATTGTGGCAATGACGCTTTCGATTTTTCATCTCGTCTTCGTTATCGTTGACGGAACAAAAAAACTCTTTGTCAACTAACATTTTCGTCAGTAATTTCGTTGACAAGATTACGTAACTCTAATTTGTTAAACACTTATATCTTATAATTGTAACGGGACAAAATCTCTGTCAAAAAAAAAGGAAATTCCTTATTTATTCATTTATTAATCTTTCAAATAAATAAATAAACCTGGGTACAGATGTAGCATTAATAATGCAAAAGACACTCTACCAATACTATATATCGGTCAGGGACAAAAAGAGACAAAACCAGTTCGACAGCTCACCAGGTTTGTAGACAGACGCAATGTGTATACAAGCTGACATACATGAGCTGTTAATAGGACATGATCTAGTTGACGGCTACAAATGATGCGAGTCATAGTGACTTGTCAGGCACAGACATCACTCGAGATGCACGACAGAGAGAGAATCAGCAACAACAGGCTATTCAGTGTCAGGCACCATCACATGACTCTGGCATTTGTATAATATCCAGGAACACAGGAACGTCTCTCCTTCCCATCCCCCCATTCCTCTGCGCCCGCTTCCTGTCTCTCTGTCAATACCGTCACCAGCTGCAGTTCAACCAGCTTCCAACTAACCAGGTTAGAGAGTACAAATGCATTATAGACCTATACAGTTTTGGGGAAGCTACATGCTAACTTCAACTATCGTTTTGAGAGCAAAAAATATTACAAATGAGAAGCAGCTAACTACATTGAAGCTATTTAAGGGAGCATTGCCTTTTAAATTATTAAAATTCTGTATAATTTATTTAGCAAATCAGAGCAGAGTTTATCCGACACAAACAACGGGATCTTAATTCGTCTGATAGCATTAAGTATTAACACATTCATTTAACAATCGTTAAATTCAATTATAGTGAATTATAATACGCTTAAAGGGGTCATTAAATGCTTTTTTATAGTTTTATTATCTTCCCTGAGGTCCACTGATAATGTTAGTAACATTTTGTGCAATAAAACAGTCATAATTTAGTAATATATGAAATTCGGTTTTAGCCTAAGCGCCTCCTTAACGTAATCGGCCACTGTTATAATTGGATAACATCGTGCGGAGCCTAAAATTCAGCCATATTTGAAACACAATCTGAAGAGAATGAACAAGCTCCATCGATGCACCCGGTGTAGACAGCCTCAAGCCTTTGCATCCCGTCAATGGACGCGCCTGGTGTAAACAGGGTGTCAGCACAATAAACTATCAAGCAGTTATGACAGTCCAAGTGTTTTTAACTGCCCCATCCTTCAATAATAGTTCCTGCTATTAGTAAACTACTAATAGTTGCTAAGCTTGAATCATTGTATGACTGTTCACAAGCAACCCACATTGATATGAGCGAGTGGTGGTGGCGTAGTGGGCTAAAGCGCATAACTTGTAATCAGAAGGTTGCTGGTTTGATCCCCACAGCCACCACCATTGTGTCCTTGAGTAAGGCACTTAACTCCAGGTTGCTCCGGGGGGATTGTCCCTGTAATAAGTGCACTGTAAGTCGCTTTGGATAAAAGCATCTGCCAAATGCATAAATGTAAATGTAAATGAGTGTATTGGTGTACAGGAAAAGTTACAATAGGTCTTGTTTGTCCCTCTCTCTATGTTTATGCAGTATAAATGTAATAATTAAATCTTCAGTTGACACATATCTACCCACATACTTCAATGCAGTTAGTTGCTTTTTGTTTAAATGTAGCTTGACTTTAGTTTAAATACTTCAAATGATGAGTAGATTGTAGTAAAATGCTGTTAATGTTTGCAAATAAAGAGAAATCGAAATTATCTACTTTAAAACAAACGTGTCAAGTTCATAATTTAATAGATTTTTTTAGAAAAATCGACAGCATTTTTTAAACAAAATAAATGATTAAATGAGTTTAGAAATGTCATGTAAAAGCCATTAAAGAACTTTACTTGCACTCTGAATACATGAGAGTGCATGCAACTTAATCATTACTTTCGATACGTCTTCAAACATATTTTACAATGTTTTTATATATATATATATATATATATATATATATATATATATATATATATCATGAAGTTTTCTCATAGTTACACCAAATGGCCTGAACAAAATATGCCTTTTCATAAAAATGTCTAAATAAAATCTATATTTTAAAAACGTCACACACACCCCACGGACCTTGAGGGTCCTCTCTGTTTTATGGGTTTTGTCCAAATAAACATGTTGGTTACGCTTTTCTAATAAAAATCATATTTTAAAACACAATTGATTCCCAGATCATTTTTTAAAAGATTAATAAAAGACTTTTCTGCAATATTCATGCAAATTATTTATTTTTTTTCAAGAATGTTAGATTTTAAGAAGAATTATTTTTTATTCTTTATTATTATCCTGTCTCCGGACGGTTACACCAAATTACTTTTTTGACATGCCCTCAGAAAAAAAAACCAAAATGACCTCAAACTCAGATTCAAGTAATTGTATTTTTTTTGTTATTAACTGGTTCAGTGAAATGTACAGTCCGAACAAATCCATCCAATAAAACGAATCGCAACACTACTTTAATGAGGACATACAGGAAAGTGTGTTTGATTATGAATTCGCTATGATTGCAAGGCTATGCACGCAATATCATACAAAAAAGCTATTTAGTTTTATTACGTTACACCGCAACATCTTGGAAAGAATTGTTTGTTAATTTAAACACAACGCTATTTCGAAAACAGAGCTGCTGAAAAACGAATGTTGCAAATTTTAGTTCGATACTCTCCATTTCTTGTTGCATCAAAGGTCATGGCTTTGAATATGACTGAATACTGTAGTCAAGCCTGAAACTTCTTTAGTGGTTTTTACAAGCATGCATGTTGCCGCACCTCTTTCTGCTGGTCTGGACAGGATGTGCAGCACAATGCAGCGCAGCGCACGCCTGCATTTTAAAAGGACAAACAGCAGAATCTCACGAACGCATTACAAATGCTGAGAGCAGCAGGACAGTGTCACAATGAAACAGTGAACGGTATAAATGAGGCCACTGACCATATTCATTATCTTTTAATGCAGAGCACATGGCTGATTGGGAAACAACTCGCCCTTTTGTGTATCTTTGCAAGGTCAACGCAGTCAGTGGAGCTCACGAGTCGCCACGGCACCTCGGGCAGCCCGAGTTTCTCACAAGCAAGAGAATCTGATGACTTTCGACTCCCAGGAGCCACAGACAGAAATTCAATGGACCCCTGTATACTAGATAGAACCCGTGTAGCAAAACAGCATCCGCAAATATGCAGCATTTTTATTTCTAAAGGACTGCTGCTTGATTCAAGTCCAACGGGACTCAATAAACTATTGGGTTTCAGTCCGGGTTTGGGTCAGTTTTTCACTCATGACCTCAGGGTTTGTGTGGGGTTTGAATGTAATCAAATGATTAATATCCATTTTAATTTTAATCTAACTCGTGCACTATGAATTAGAGTGTTTGGGTCAACTCACACAGAGATTAAATAAAAAGAGAGTGAGGAATTTTGCATTTGACAGCACCAGTCAATCCGGTCATTGGGTCTTGTTAACTTAAAGTCATAAAAGCGTTGACATAACCTTTTTTTATCATGCACTGATTAATTACACCAGAAACGTGTTTTAACAGAGTAAACATTGTCAATTATGATTTCATGTTCGACTTTAAGCAGCAACAATGACATTGGTACATTTACAATATTTCATGTCACTAAAATAAGTTAGTTGACACTGACAAGACAAAACATGGACGTTCAATGTTGGGACGTCTAACTGTGGCATTTTCAGATTAGAGAATGTATCATTACATACTGTACATTACTATATCATTACATACTACCGATTAAGGCTACGTCCACAATAATCCGGCTTCTGAGACAGCCAATCAGTGCATCTGATCACGTGACTCGTTGTGCATGACTCCGCAGAGACAACCACATCCACACACAACTCACCACACACCCCATTGAGAGCGAGAACCACTAATCGTGACCATGAGGAGGTTACCCCATGTGACTCTACCCTCCCTAGCAACCGGGACAATTTGGCTGCTTAGGAGACCTGGCTGGAGTCACTCAGCACGCCCTGGATTCAAACTCCCAACTCCAGGGGTCGTAGTCAGCGTCAATACTCGCTGAGATACCCAGCCCCCCCCTGGGCCGCCATCTTGATTGTTTTGGGTTGAATGGATCTGTGACATGACAAGAAATACGTAATCGTCGGTATCGGTATCCGCTCAGATACTGAAGCTTTTAGATGGATCGGGTATCAGTCCGACGAGCCCGATCCAAATCTGATACTGTGTGTAAGTCATATTCGTTACTGTCCACCTCAAAAATGACATAAAAGAACCATAAAAACATAATTTAAGTAGTTCATATGACTCAGGCATTTTATTCAAGGCCACTTGAATAAAACAAGTAAATATATCAAATGCACGCGCAGCTACAGCGCGTCAGTGAATGGCGCTGCTCTGTTTACACACACACACACACACACACACACACACTTGTGGCTATTTTTAGCCTTCACGTGGCGCACAATATTTGAGTGCTACTCACGAACAACATCTCAGATGTAGATGCCCCATAGATTGATTCACTTATAATATGCATTTACAACCAGAATGTGAATAAGAAGCGAATTAAACTACTGTGAACTAGCCTACAAACAGACACATACAGGACGTCAAGGAGAGTTCAGAATGTCAAAATAAAAGCGTGAGGGCTTAAAAGTTAAAGGTGCACGATTGAGATATATTACTATATATTACTATTATAATATATTATTATTATTATCATTTGTTTACAAATTATATTTGGATCGGTATCGGCCGATACTGAGATTTCCGATAGCGGAAGAGAAAAAGTGCTATCGGTGCACCCCTAGTATTTGTTTTAGAATATCTCCATTTTCACTGTCCACACTACAGTGCGAAGGCGGCATTTTCAAATGTATCCACTTGGGAGAGCGTTTACAAAAATCTCAGTGTGGACGGAAGACCAAAACGTAGAAAAAAGGTGAGTTTTCAAACAAAAACATTTTAGTGTGGACGTGGCATAAGGTAACAATTTACAATAAGGTTAGATTTGTGAACATTAGTAAATATATTAGGTATCATGGATTGATAATGAATAATATATTTGTACAGAATTTATTTACCATTCTTAACCCTTTAATCGCGGATGGGCACGTTTATATTTCATGTGAACAGGTGTTGCTTGTATGCCGCATTTTCACTTATAACTTAATGTAACTTCAACAGAACATACAATATAACGTACCATTACATAAAGGAGGTGATTATCTTTCGAACGAGCCCACAGACAAGATAGTTGGATGCATAGATCATTAGATACTCCACACAATGTGCACGCAACATTGCAATCTGGCTAAAAACACGTTAGCTTTCCTGGATCAGATGATGTAATCAGAAATTATGTAGCATCATGGAACGCTAAACCAACTGGACTGGGTTCAGATCAGTGCAAAAATCATCCATATTTGGGCAGAGAGACATGTGATTGGTGACTGTTACATTTGGTGCCAAGTACATGATACAGACTCAATGATGACTCAAATGACACAGAATGAAACTCATTCTGTGAAATGTCATTATTAAATTCATGTCTGCATGCTATGCAAACCTTTAGTCATTGTTATATTTGCATGTGTAATTAGTTCTTATGTACAATTATTTTGGACACAGAAAAAACCTTCAGAGCTTAAAGGGTTAAAGTTACTGTATAAAGATAAAAACAATTTCTTTGCCTTTTTACAGTAGTTCATAATGAATTAGCCAATGTTAACATACACAAATTTTGATTTAACAATTGTTTTATTGTATGTTGCGATTATCATTAACCAAGATTAATAACTGCTAAAAAAAAGTGCTGTTTATTCATATTTTATGTTAACTAATGTATCTAGCTAATGTTAAAGAATACATATTTATTGCAAAGTGCTACCCGTAAGTAAGACATATACGACATATACGACATTTGCATTTTGAGATTGGAGAACGAATAATAACGTCCATCCTTTTATAAACTGAATAGGACCATAAAATAGTCACAATATACAAAATTTTATACCCTAAACAAGAAATCTCAATTTATCCCACCCAAAGGAAGTTGTTAACGCATTAGACAGTCATCACCTCTGACAGACCTGGATTGCTGTAATAGGCATAAATCGATCGCAAATTACAGTCATTTACCCGACCTTTGACTCAACTATACCTCCCTTTTGAATAACAAAAATAGAACAGCTGATCATGCAAAAAAAATACAATAATTTTGCAGCACTAGGGTAATGTTGCCAACATAAATGAAACTTTGTGCTGCAAAATTTAAAGCCTGAACGTTCCAGGTCATGGGTTAATAAGATTTTAGACAACTTGACCTATTGAAAACAACAAAAAGTTAGACTACTCTGGATAATCCTTTTAAACCACACCACATCATGATTAGGCCTGTGACAGTGTTGGCATAAACACATCAAAGAGCCAATAATTCAATGCATCTTTCAAAATATTCAGCTTTATGGCAAACTCTACAGCAACAAGACCAAGACAACACACAAGGCCTCACAAGTTCACTGTATTGATATCACCCACATGTCTTGTTGCCTCAAGCACTTGTAACACGATCCTTTGACAGTGACCTACGTAGTGACCTTGCCTAATTTGTGAGATAAACACCAGAGCTGTGTAAGCCGTTGATTATTTTTTTTTTATTAAAGGTAGGGACTGCAGAGCACAGGAAGGTAAGCGCTGCCTTAAGTGTACAATTCCCGTGAGATTAAAGACCTGCTCCAGTTTTACTGTGCATTTGTCAATGTCACCAGCGCAGTGTTTCCAAGGCATAACGCTGCATTAAAGCGTGCAGGCTGCTGCATTGCTCACTACATGACCATCTGTGTCAGGATACGTTAGGTGACCCAGATTAATCGAAAAAGATCACCTTTGTTTTTGCAGTAAGGCACCAAAACCCTCTCAAAATGTACTATCCTTTGACTAAAGCAATAATCCACGAGAGGTTGTGCATTACAGTGATTTTACCATGATTAAGGAAATAAGGGTTAATGCACAATGCAAATCAGTAAAAAGTGTCTAAAAAGTGGTAAAATCACTGTAGCACATAAGTCTCACAGGGTGTACTGCTTTTGGAAAATGTTGGCAATAGCGGTGTGATAACGGACACAAAAGATTAATAAATAATGAAATATATTAATATTAATCACAACTTGATTAAAGAATATGTCAGTGGTGCTTGACTATTGAGGTGGTTTAAAACATGTTGCTATGCTGCTATCTTGCCTACAAAGACCCTTAGGACAACGAGGGAATCTTTTATATCTGAGAAAGCTTTGCATGTCCTTGCAATAACTTCTGCACTCACTAGTACCAGTTTTGTGTTCCCTCGCAATAAGTTTTTAATTCCCTCGCATTAAGTTTTGCATTGCATCGCAACAGTTTTGAGTTCCATCGAAATATGATTTGCATTCCCTCTAAATAGTTCTGCATTTCCTTGCAATAAGTTTTGAATTCCCACACAATCAATTTTGTGTTCCCTCGCAATAAATGTAGCATTCCCTTGCAACAGATTTAGGTTCTCTTGGAATAAGTTTTGCATTCCTTCGAAAACAGTTTTGTGTTCCCTTGCAATAAGTTTTGAATTCCCTCGCATTAAGTTTTGCGTCGCCTTGCAACAGTTTTGTGTTCCCTCGCAATATGATTTGCATTCCCTCTAAACAGTTCTGCATTTCTTTGCAACAGTTTTGCGTTCCATTGCATTAAGTTTTGCATTGCATCGCAACAGTTTTGTGTTCCCTCGCATTAAGTTTTGCATTGCATCGCAACAGTTTTGTGTTCCCTCGCAATAAGTTTTGCATTGCATCGCAACAGTTTTGTGTTCCATTGCATTAAGTTTTGCATTGCATCGCAACAGTTTTGTGTTCCCTCGCATTAAGTTTTGCATTGCATCGCAACAGTTTTGTGTTCCCTCGCAATAAATGTAGCATTCCCTTGCAACAGATTTAGGTTCTCTTGGAATAAGTTTTGCATTCCTTCGAAAACAGTTTTGTGTTCCCTTGCAATAAGTTTTGAATTCCCTCGCATTAAGTTTTGCGTCGCCTTGCAACAGTTTTGTGTTCCCTCGCAATATGATTTGCATTCCCTCTAAACAGTTCTGCATTTCCTTGCAACAGTTTTGCGTTCCATTGCATTAAGTTTTGCATTGCCTTGCGTTAAGTTTTGCATTGCATCACAACAGTTTTGTGTTCCCTCGCAATAAGTTTTTAATTCCCTCGCATTAAGTTTTGCGTCGCCTTGCAACAGTTTTGTGTTCCCTCGCAATATGATTTGCATTCCCTCTAAACAGTTCTGCATTTCCTTGCAACAGTTTTGCGTTCCATTGCATTAAGTTTTGCATTGCATCGCAACAGTTTTGTGTTCCCTCGCATTAAGTTTTGCATTGCATCGCAACAGTTTTGTGTTCCCTCGCAATAAGTTTTGCATTGCATCGCAACAGTTTTGTGTTCCATTGCATTAAGTTTTGCATTGCATCGCAACAGTTTTGTGTTCCCTCGCAATAAGTTTTGCATTGCATCGCAACAGTTTTGCGTTCCATTGCATTAAGTTTTGCATTGCATCGCAACAGTTTTGTGTTCCCTCGCATTAAGTTTTGCATTGCATCGCAACAGTTTTGTGTTCCCTCGCAATAAATGTAGCATTCCCTTGCAACAGATTTAGGTTCTCTTGGAATAAGTTTTGCATTCCTTCGAAAACAGTTTTGTGTTCCCTTGCAATAAGTTTTGAATTCCCTCGCATTAAGTTTTGCGTCGCCTTGCAACAGTTTTGTGTTCCCTCGCAATATGATTTGCATTCCCTCTAAACAGTTCTGCATTTCCTTGCAACAGTTTTGCGTTCCATTGCATTAAGTTTTGCATTGCCTTGCGTTAAGTTTTGCATTGCATCACAACAGTTTTGTGTTCCCTCGCAATAAGTTTTTAATTCCCTCGCATTAAGTTTTGCGTCGCCTTGCAACAGTTTTGTGTTCCCTCGCAATATGATTTGCATTCCCTCTAAACAGTTCTGCATTTCCTTGCAACAGTTTTGCGTTCCATTGCATTAAGTTTTGCATTGCATCGCAACAGTTTTGTGTTCCCTCGCATTAAGTTTTGCATTGCATCGCAACAGTTTTGTGTTCCCTCGCAATAAGTTTTGCATTGCATCGCAACAGTTTTGTGTTCCATTGCATTAAGTTTTGCATTGCATCGCAACAGTTTTGTGTTCCCTCGCAATAAGTTTTGCATTGCATCGCAACAGTTTTGCGTTCCATTGCATTAAGTTTTGCATTGCATCGCAACAGTTTTGCGTTCCATTGCATTAAGTTTTGCATTGCATCGCAACAGTTTTGCGTTCCATTGCATTAAGTTTTGCATTGCATCGCAACAGTTTTGTGTTCCCTCGCATTAAGTTTTGCATTGCATCGCAACAGTTTTGTGTTCCCTCGCAATAAGTTTTGCAATCCCTCTAAACAGTTCTGCATTTCCTTGCAACAGTTTTGCATTCCATTGCAATAAGTTTTGCATTTCCTTACACTACGTTTTTTGCTCCCTCGCAACAGTTTTTTTTTTCGTAACAAAATAAGTTTTACGTTCTGTGCAACAGCTTTGCATTCCCAAACAACTGTTTTCTATTCCCTCGCAATACATTTTGCATTCACTCTCAACAGTTTTACATTCCCTCCAAACAGTTTTGCATTTCCTTGCAATAAATTTTGCATTCATTTGCAATAAGTTTTGCATTGCATCGCAACAGTTTTGCATTCCATTGCAATAAATTATACAGAATACAAAAAAGGGGGATATCCAAAATGTCCAGTGTTGGGGGCCTCCAGGAACAGGGCTGGGAACCTCTGGCTTAAGGTTAGGGGTTTGTTCAAATCAAAGCAATAGTAATAGTGATACTTGCCTTAGCAAACACAGCTAATAAACAATTGTTCTGCCAAGTTCATTAGCCTTACTGTAGATGATACTGTACTGTAGATATGTTGACTTAGCACATTAATATGGAATTTTCAGTCACAGGTGTATGTGTGTGTGTGTGTGTGTGTGTGTGTGTGTGTGTGTATCGACTTTATAGATTTTATCTCTTTAATAAGCCCTACTACTTATGTCAATGTGTGCGCTAACATCTGATATGCAAGCTTTAATTTTCATCACAGTGTTTATGTTTTAGTGTTGCGTGTGGTCAAGGTTTCTTTCCCGTCCATAAAAAGAACAGACTTTTGTAGGACCTCCAGCTATGATGATAAACGATGGACGTGGCATGGTAACATAAGAGGCAAAGATATAAAACTGCCTGGACGAGAGATCCGCACTGCCCTTTCAGTATATAGGTCAGCATTATTTGAAGTGTGCAGTATGCAGTGTGGCAAAGCTGACACATGCACTCTAATTTGAGAGTGCTGCACTAAGACGAGCTATTTGCCAGCAACACAAAAAAATAGCCTCAAAAATCTGTTGACGCACCAGTTTGCTTGGTCAATTACTGGGTACAGCAAGCTCGTAAGCCTGATATACATAATAATTATTGCATAGAAATTGATCAACATTCAAAAATGTTGTTTATGTGCACTAATCAATGCGGAATTACATTAAAGCAAACTTTCAGCTCTAAAATCGAATTGGATGTTCCACGTTTAAAACTGTTGTGAAACGACGATGTATGCACACGTGCACACAAGGCCGCTTAATTTACTCGATGCAAAAAAACGTGAACAGAACATCCATAGCTGAGCATTGCAGTGATTTTACCAGTTTAATGGATCATTTTGTGTTCTGCAAATGAAAAAATGCGTCAAGAAGTAATTGTATATTAACGAGTTCCAAGCACATACATGACTAAGCAAAGTCGCGTTTACAAGACTTTCGTTTAATTTGCATGACTGCTACAAAACAAACACCCGGAAAAATCACGCTAGTTTTTAGCCTTACCTTCAGCGAGTCAAAGCAGGCGATCACCCTTCCGTTCTCCACCTGGCAGCTCTTGGGTGGATGCGCGAATTTGCATTCTTCATCGCTGCGTGAGCACGTCCCCCTCTGAAATTGTCGGCACACCTCGAGAGTGAGCCATTTTGTGTCTCGCATCGAAGCAATGTTTAAAGCCATAGCAAAGCTGTGCTGAAACGTGTAGGTTGCTTCACTATAAAGTGTTGGGGATAGTTTTGATTTGGGCTGAAATAATGTACAGACTGTCAGAATGAAGTTGAGTGTTGTTTTAGTTTGCAGGGACCTTTAAATAGAGCTGTCACATTCAAACCCCCTTTGGCTGTAGCATGGGAGATGGCCGCTAACAGTGAAGCTGTCAATCTCTGCCAAGTTATTCATCAGTCATGTAGTCCCATGTGCACAACACTAGCGCAACCATGCTCGAGGACATCCGTAAAAATGATGGATTTGTCTTCAAAATGTCCTTTACGCCACTTGAATGCAATGGCTCTGCTTGGAACAATATCTACGAACGGTTTGTGAATGGACGAAGACTGTCGGTTTCCTTGTGCTTTGGCAAGTCAGAGATGTTATCACTGTAGTCTGTCGCACTCAGTCGTCGCGTGAAAAATACGTAGGGCCAGACGCATTGGAGGCTAAGCTAGTGTTGTTTACAGTGTAGACTGTGAGTGGTAAGCAGCTTCAAGTAGGAACCTCATCAGAGAAGGCACTATCTTCTGTCCGAGAATCTAGAAAAAAGAAAAGGACAAAGTTTTATTTTGGTAAGACAATGTGTCAACAGAAGCTTAGCACATGGATATGACTCTAAAGATTTGCAGTCCATCCACCTGAAAGGAATAATGAATATGCTGTCATAAACTCAAACTAGAATGAAACTGGCCTAACATACATTTTATATTTCATCGCAGGAGAACAGAGCATGTTGGGGATATTGAACCGAAGTGCCAAGCTAAACACAGAGGAACGGCAGCACCTAAAGTTAATCATATCCCTCTTCAAATCATTTAAGACTCTCTAACCTGTTTGAGTAATGCCCAATGATTCTTTAGCCAACAGAAAACCTGCAGCGCCGCAATATTTCTGGCAGCCATTCAACAGCCAGAAATGAACTGAAACAGATGCGTATTCCAGATGTGATTATGTTAGTGATGGGTGCCACAACACCTCGACCAAACACAAGTTCAAATTATACACTGTGCCAGCGAGGACAGACAGACAGACAGACAGACAGAGAGATGAAATTCAGACAGAGAGACAGACAGACAGATAGATGAAATTCATACAGACAGAGAGACAAACAGAATTCAGACAGACAGACAGACAGACAG
>JAVLUX010000006.1:53230000-53265000 GCA_032164185.1 Moxostoma hubbsi
CCTTGCTGCTGAAATAGAGGTCTTTTCTTGGAACATCTGGAAATATTTTCTTGTGCAAACTATGGGAGGGGAGGAGAGGGTAAGTGTGGGGGTGGTGCAGACCAAACAGGGCTGTAAAAATCTGCAGCTGCCATTTAAGATATGCAAATTTCTGATGTAATGTCTGTAACGTCTCAAAAACATGAATAACCAACACTCCTGGAAACATCATAATCAATCAGACTTTTCTATAGCTTGGTATTATTTAAAATTTCACAACTTTGTCCTGCTGTCCACATATGAGGGCACACATTTTTAGGAAAACTATTAGGTCTAAAAAAATTAAAAAATTTTTTTTTTTTTTGCATGTTTCTTAGTTAAAAATCAAAAAGCATAATGGAAAATGCCCACCGCAGTCATGCTTGGGCCTCAGGGAGTTTTAAAAGAAACCACTATACATCTTCAATTTCCATTGCGATGAATGACGATATGAACTGTGATTTTTTGACACCCAAACGTAATTTAAAAATTATACTAAAAAATATTTTTTTAAATCCTCTTTAATTCCAAGATAATTGGACGCCACTTGCATCATCATGTGACAATAATGCATACTATTGCCATACTATTACTTTGACCTAAAGGAGTTATCTACAATGGCATTAGGACCCTATCGAGGGTGCGTTCACTTGGGAATTAATTCATTTGGCTTTACAATACACCAAGATAGCAAGGAACCACAGTCAAATAACAAACTAGTCAACTAGTCATGCCATAGTTAGATAAAGGTACCTGGCAGCTGTAATTTAAGATTATTGTGGCATTTTTGAGCCCTTTTTGATTGGTTGATTTCACTGACTTTCGCAGGAAGTTGGCAGGCTGCCTTGGAGAGGACAATCCCTAGAGTTCGATGCTGGAATTTCTGATTTGGATGGAGTCATTGGGAACGGTCAAGCTGCGTTCCACTGTCACACAACCCTGGCACCTGCTGTTCTATTCCAATTTTACCATTATATAATTAAATGGCCTGCCGTGCTCGCCGCACACGTAGTCTCTACGGCAAGATTTAATTTCATAGCTTTACCCCAGAGAGTCGACCATAAAAAAATGAGATAGAAATCGTGTCAGATGTGACCTCATGCAATTAATCCTCTTGTATTTTTAGAACTCAGAAAACGATGGTCTAATTTATGAGGTGAATGACGGTTAAAGGGTGCTTCAGTAATACAATCTGTCAGCTTGTGCAAGTGCTTAAAGCTTGTAAACTCAATTAATAGCCCACAAAAGTTATTAGATTTGCAGGCCTGTTTTTAGCAGTTTAGTGAATGAAAATATATTTAAATAGAAAAGAATAGAAAAGCATTTTCTACATTGAATGAGTTAGTTTAAAAGTGGACTTAAGCGTGCATTAAATTCAAACATATTTGTTATAAATATTATTTATGATTGTTTGTTATCTTTACAATGTGTCATCATGTATCAATCCTAAAGTAGAAAACTTTGCCATATTTTGCAAGTTGATTTACACCAATTGTATTGTTGATTTTGCTGTTACGTTCGGTTACGTCTTGTTTTGTGAGTTTGTTAATTTTCCACTAAAATGATCTGTTGATTGGTATTGTCCTTGTTTTATGCACCAAAGTCTTGAGGTCTCTGGCTCTCGTTTCTATCGCCATTAAAGCAAAGTGATGTTGTCTAAGTCTATAAAGCATTAAACTTCCCTGTGGAAGGCTTCCGTGTGTCATGTGACATTGATTTTTTGAAACCCTCACTCCAAATGTTTTTGTGTGTTCTCTTTTCGAGGTGCAATCATGCAAATAAAATTGCTCCTGTTAAATTTCTGGAATTAGAAAACAAGGAAAACGAAATGCTAGTAATAAATGAATCATCAAAGCAAAGGTACATACCAAAATCTGCCATTCAAATCAATGCAAACACATAATTGTCAGCTGATCGTTTAAATAAGTCCTACACTGAGCAAAATCAAAGTTTAGTAGAAGTATACATTTTAATACAAGTATATATTATATGCATAGTATACATAGTTAATGTGCAAAGTTAGCATAAGTCATGTGTAGGTTGATTTTCCCAATGCATCCAATGGAAGACAAGAGGAGTGTTCAGGAAACATGTTTGAAAGCAATCATAACATTTGCAAGTCTGATTGGTAATGGCACAGAAATTACACACTTCACTTTTAAGTGACGACTATTATAGCTCGTAGAAGAGTGCCGAATTGATAGTGTCAGGCCCATAAAGAATATTTTTGGCTATTCCTGCATCCGCAGAATGGAGAGAAACATGGTGAAATGCTTTAAAAAGAGTGGAGAGTGCTAATTGGTTGTTACATGCACAATCATGGTTAGTCCAAATATTTATTAAATTAACACTCAAGGGTGGGAGATGTGTAGCTTTCTGCAGAGATCTGCGAGCACAGATTCGGCCTTGACATTGTAGCCAATTCATGTTATGAATTCTCAAGTTACTCTAGGGTTGGACAACTGAGAGCTTTGACAGATAGGTTGAAAGCTAGCTAACGAAGAAGGGATGGGCAAGACAGATGGTGTGCAGGTAAGAAGGTGGCTGCGGTATCCTTGTTGTGACATGCAGAGATTAGTGCTGTCTGCACACCCCCACCCTTCTCCACAATGATTAGTGGCTCCGGAGGGCAACACCTGGCTGAAGAGTAAAGCCGGGCATTCCACAGATGCAATTGTCTATTATAACGAAAAAACGTCAGATCGTGCGTGATGGTGAATCAAAAACTTGGAGCTATCAAAGTGGGCGATCTACACCGTTGTAATGTTATTTATCAGCAAAAAAAAATTAAAAAAAATTGTATTTGTAATATTTGTCAAAATGTAATAAGTAGCTCTGTCTTATTAGTCTTATTTGTTAGCCCCTCCCCTCAAACCACCTGTGCAATAAAGAGAACTGTGACAGGGCGGAGGGCAGGGCAGGGGCGTGATTATACACACCCTTATCGGGCTAACTGAGCCTTGGAGAGGGATAAAGGCCGACTGCGGACGGTGGTGCGGGAGAGAGAGATCGTTTCCGGACATGTCCGTCATGTGTGTGTTTGTGTCTTTTGTTTTAGTTTATCATTAAACTATTATTTACATTGTCAAGCCGGTTCTCGCCTCCTCCTTTCCATTGAACTGCATTACAAGAATATTAAACTATCCTAATCAATTAATGAAGGACAGCATCAAGTCCAAACCTATTTCTCATTTTCACTCGAAAATGCATCACATTATGAACGTAAAATGGGTTTCAAATTTTAACTTGGGTCCCACTTGGTGCCTGGGCAGCTCATCAAGTATTGACGCTGACTATCACATCTGGAGTTGCGACTTCGAATCCAGGGCGTGCTGAGTGACTCCAGTCAGGTCTCCTAAGCAACCAAATTGGCCCGGTTGCTAGGGAGGGTAGAGTCACATGGGGTAACCTCCTCGTGGTCGCTATAATGTGGTTTGCTCTCGGTGGGGCGTGTGGTGAGATGTGTGTGGATACCGCGGAGAATAGCATGAAGCCTCCACATGTGTTATGTCTCCACGGTAACGCACTCAACAACCCACGTGATAAGATGGTGATTGATGGTCTCAGACGCGGAGGCAAAGAGTTACTACGCCACCACGAGTACCTAGAGCGCATTGGGAATTGGGCATTCCAAATTGGGGAGAAGTTTGTAGGTGTAGGCTTGGGATCGATGCCTTTTTCATACATTGATAATCTGAAGATTTTCCAGATGATATCGATATTGGGATTTTTTTCAGATATAACTTGGGCTGCTCTTTGCACAACAGTCTCAACACAACTTTAATAAAGTGTGAGCGGCAGGGAAAATTAAAAGGGGTCGCACACCAGACGTCTCCGGCGGACGACAAGCAAATTGGGCTTAAAATTTTTATGTCGCAAATTGTAATATGTTGATGTCTCAAAAATATATCGATAAAATAACGTGCCGATCAATAATCGATACGTCAATATTTTATGACATCCCTAATAAGGTGTCTTAAACTTTTATTATGTACTAACATTATAATACATACAATACAATGTACTCGTATAGCCTGTCCGAGATGACGTCACATGTCCTGTAAGACATAAACTATTTAATTTTACAAATTTACAGCCATGATAATATACTGTCGGCAAACCCTAAAACCCTAAAATAACTGTTAAAATGACGATTTAAGCAACTTTACAGCTCAAATAATACAATTTTTTTAAAGAAAAGGAGGGATGAGTTGAAATTCATTATTCCACAAATGCTGTCGATTGAGCTCAACTTG
This sequence comes from Moxostoma hubbsi, assembly GCA_032164185.1. Taxonomy (NCBI): domain Eukaryota; kingdom Metazoa; phylum Chordata; class Actinopteri; order Cypriniformes; family Catostomidae; genus Moxostoma; species Moxostoma hubbsi. The sequence continues at coordinate 53,234,275 of JAVLUX010000006.1, forward strand.
CATTGGACCCGGAATATTCCTTTAATACGTACTCTTGCATGTCCCTTTATTAAATATTCGGGATAATTTTATAATTTTTCGAGCTCCTCAATGCTTCGTTATTTTTATATTATATCTGATAGTTAAATCATATCGATTTTCAGAGTAATCGCAATCTTCAACAATCCCGATATTGTTTCTTAAAATACCAATACCGATCTTTTACTTTTAAGTTTACTGCATAGTTCGGGCTTTGTTGTATATTTGTATATAATGTATATTTTCTTAAGGTACCAAGTTAGAAGTTTCCTTGTATAATTTACAGCATTAGCTGAGAGAAAATGTCAATTATATACAAGCAAAATGGACATTATAACTGAAATATACCCAAATGAATCAAATCGTATTGACATCAGAATCGATTATAGAGCTTGTTAATCAGAATCAAATCAAATCAGGAAATCAGTATCGATACCCATACTAATTATGGGTAATTACTAATTACTAATTAGTACTAACATACTAATATATTAGTTCAGAAAATGCAACAAAACAAAACTGTAGATTCTGTGTTGGCCTGAGTAAAGTCTATAAACTTATCAGGGTCAAAGGGCATTTCAAACTGGCATTGCTCATTCATACAGAGTCCTTTGTTACAATAAAAGTGGTTCCAGGCCTAGTGCCTGAATGTAGAGTAATCCTCCATGGCATCAAATCAGGCCTTCAGGATTTGGGTTGCCAAAGCCAGCTGGCACTACATAATATTGGTCATCTCTTAATTTGCAAGTGGTGTATCCTCGTTGGTGTGGCATTTTCACAATCTTTGAACATCTAATTGTAATCCGATGTCTCCAGTTGATATTATACAATATGCAACATTTGAAGTCTAGTGTTTGTTTTCATTCCTTAAGTTTCAAACCACAGCATGTTCAGATGATATCACTAAAAGAGAAGGTAAGTAGATGAAGGTAAAGCGACCGCTGCATTCTACACGTTTCACACACAAAAGTAGGCCACATTTATACGCAAGTATCTAGCGTAGTAGTTTAAGAAATGTTCCAGGCTGAATAAACGTTAAGATCGATCTAAAGCATTTGGGGTATAATACTGATTACCACACAAATAATTTAGACTCGTCGCATGTTTATAAATTGCGGTTGCAGTATGGCACTTACAATGGAAGAAAATGGGTCCAGTCCACTGGACTACACTAAAATACACAATGTTTATAGTACAGTATATATGCGAGAGGCCGACCGATGGTGGATTTTGCCGATAACTAAGAGTCCAAAATGACTAAAATCCCAGACGCAGTTTTTTGTTCAACCAAAATCCCAATAATAACCAGAAAAGATCTGGTGCATAACACAGGACTTTCAAGTATCCACCTTTTACCTGAGTCCCGCGATGCTTAGCGCGAAGGCATCTTCCGATATCAAGACAGACATCACACAGCCTCCATGATGCTTGGGTGTTTTGATTGGTTGCTTCCAGATCAAAGTAAAAAGAGACAATATTCTGGCCTTTATATATGGGATTTTTTTCATCTGTTTCAGTTGTCCTTTAAGGGAACTGACATATATGTTAATACAGCTTTAAACTCGTATACAGGGGACAGAAAACTAAGCTTGATGTAGCTGCACACGGTGTAGCTTGAGCTCCCTTATTCAACGTGGTCAGCAAAAATGGGTGTGTCATATGATAATAGCCTTAATGTCAAACTGAATCTCGGTGACCTAAGTTATTATCTTCATAACACCAAGGCTGCTTTTATCTCCAGTTATTTATAGCGTCATGGACGGCTGCCATGCCTGGCTGGTACCACGCTCATATCCTCAGGCTGTTTGAAACTGATGTGCAATTTAATTAAGAAGATCATTTAGGCACAGATCTGATCTACTTAGCCACTGACAGACATTTGCTCTATTTTTTAAAGAAACTATTTGACGATTGGAACAGGTTTGCCCCGGGAAAGAGTCAGCGTGAGAATTGTGAGGAATTTAACCATTTCAGTTCTGATAATGAATTTACAGTAGTAACTATTCTTATTAATAACTAAGTAAATAACAAATTATTGCTACATTTTATACAATTCTTGACAAACAAACAGGTTATCCAGTCACATATGTTGTATCTTTGAACTTTATTATCTTTGTTATCCCTCTTAAACACATTCTTAATTTTTAGAGAGATTGAGCTTTTCTGCAAGGCATGCCATGACTAACATGAAGCGGCATATACAGTATAACAAAAAACATGCATGAACACTTTTTAACCCTTTAAGCCCATCAAACTAATTATAAAAAATATTAATAACTTCAGTCTAGAGCCACAGATCTCAGTTTTTTAGGTATCTACAGCTGCGTCGCTGGCTCTGTACCATTTTTGGGAATAGCATTCACCCCCCTAAAGCAGCAGATACTATGAGAGTGTTGATTACTGCTTTTGGAAAAGGTCAAGAGGCATCAGTGTATTACTCCCTGTTAATTCAGAGTCTGGGGATGGAACCTTGACCGCTCTCAGGAGATTATGGTATAAAGATTTAAACTTGGAATTGGAGGAGGGGGAATGAGAGTGGGACTGCATCTAGAGACGCAAGGGTGCGCCTTATGCAATTCAAGATTGTACATCGGTTCTATTGGACCCCCTCTAGATTGCATAGGACAGGTATATGACACACCCACTTGCTGGTGAAGCCAATCAGAGGATGGAGACATAACACATGTCTTCTGGGGGTGTGTTGAGATTCAAGAGTTTTGGCTGAAGGTTCAGAGTCTGGTGTGCGATATCATAGGCACTTGGGTATCATTTTGCCCCAGACTCTGTATTTTGAGTGATGGGGCGGTCATTGACATTGAAAATAGACACATAAAGAGTTGGGTCTTAACCAGAGTCATGATCGCCAGGCAGATCATTTTAAGGGGCTGGAGGTCGGTTTGAGCACCCTCCTTTCAGGAATGGTGCTCGGAGATGGTAAGGGTGGCGGCCTTTGAGGAGGGGTCGTTTAGAAGAGTGGGGAAATACAACAGGTTCATGGAGAAATAGGGCGTGTATATATATAATTTATGGATGTGTGATTATTTTTATTGGTTTATTTATTTATTTATTTTTAAATTTTAATTATTTTTTTGTGTCTGTGTATCTACATAATGTGCGACCACTTGGATGTTGTTGAGGCCAGGGTGGGGTTGGGAATGGGAAGGGGGGGGGGGGGGGGGTTAATAGTGGGGGATGAGATTGATTCTGTGTTTATGTTTTGTTTTTCTGTGTTCATTTATGAGAATCAATAAAAATTGTTAATCTGAAATAAAACAAATGCTGTGACTTGAAAAACAAATAAAAAGTCAAATAAAAAACTACAGTCTAGACCAGGGATGGGCAACTTAGAAGGTGGCGAGGGCCAACATTTTTCACCTTTCTACCAAGGAGCCGGATTGAAAATCCGCACTCACTATGTTCACCCCCTTACTCAATTTCCTCAATGTTTTGGGTAATCTATGCACGACTAATGCAATGTGCTTTTAAAGATTGTTAATATGGCAGGGCGGAGCCGGGTCTTGATTCTACACACCCAGTCCCGCCCTCTGCCCTGCCACAGTTAACTATATTACATTTTTTATTTAATAATATTTAGAAAAATTAATATAATTATTTTGTAACTTGCATTTTTATTACAACATGCAGTTCAAATGTACCAATTCATGTTCAGCTGACAAGTAACATACACAAATGAACAGACAACATTTTCGACCCCACCTCATAAAAGAGCTTACCGGTATTAGTTAAAATCTAAATATTTTCACCAAAATCCAAATATTATCATCAGTTACAATACTGAATACAAGAACATAACATTTTAGCACATTAATACAAAACATTTCAGCACCACAACAAAAAAACGACTTTTCAGCCATCAGGCATTCAATCGCGCATTTCTTTAAAGCTTCTCCCTCTGGCAACGACTTTTTTGTTTTTCGCAAGCACAAGTGAAACAGCACTGGATGTCTTCGCTGATTCCCGCGCTTTCACGGATTTCGTAAAAAGTTTTGATGCTTTAACCATTGTATTTTATCCTTTACATCTGTGAGGAGAGCAGCTCTGGTGTACGTATCTCTCATACTGTACGTCTATTTGATCACATGATCAATGGTGTATTTGCGAATCAAACTGAAATCTTTAATGACAGATTTTGTATCCAAGCAAACAAAAGACATGTGTTCCACCTGCGTACATTAACGTTAGTGCGCACAAACTCACTGAATAGATTAGGTAAAATTTTACTTTATTTGGCTAATAAATGATGAACAAGTGTTAGATGTTGCCTGCTAGACTCCTCCAGTGATCAGTAGGTCCGCTAAGAACAAGCGACCTCTTCTGGTGGATAGTTGTAATGACATCATAGCCTTTACATAGATGTAAATTAAAAAAAATAGTCAAGACGAAACAGAACAACGCTTCCTGTTTGAACGCCCCCCAAGTCTACCTCTATTGCAATCTATTGCTAAAATAAAATTGGCCATTGATGAAATCATAAAAGCAATGTAATGCCTATTCAATACACGTCTTTTTCCCGTTTTCAATTAACTAAAATCAAAAAGTATTTTCCGACGGAGCGTGCTCAACGATACAACGGGCCATATGTTGCCCATCCCTGCTCTTGACCAACACAAAATAGGTATTGTTTTAAAGCTCAGCAGCTCTACTTTACAATGCACTTTGCAGAAAAATCTGAAATGTTCCATTTTGATAATGTATTAATAATTTTGCACTGTATGTTTTAATGTAATCGTTAAAAACATCTATCAACAAACTGATCACATATCCATGTGTCATATGTTGTTGGAAAGCTCTCAAAAAGTAGAATACAACAAGCCTATTTGTTTTACAAAAATATAGTGAGTAATAGTCTTTGACAACATGTTACATGTAAAAAGATGTTGCTTATATGCCACGTTTTCACCTTATAACTTCACGAAAAATAAATGGAATATTAAATATTACATAACATTCTCTCAAACGAGCCCACACACAAGGATAGACCATTAGATAATCCACACGAAGCACAATGTTCACATCTGGCATCTTGTTATCTGGCTAAAACACATTCGCTTTCCTGGATAGGATGACTTCATTGGAAATGTAGTACATTGTCCAGCATCATGGGATGCAAAACTTATTGTATTAGGATTCAGATCACTGCAACCAGAGGTGGAAGTCATGCAAATATTGTAAGAGAGGATTGTTCACTCTAATTACATATGGCCACCAGGGGATGGTGCCAAGTATATGACACAGGCTCAATGATGACTCAAATGACACAGAATGAAACTCATTCTCACGAAGTCTCATTATTAAAAATATGTATGCATGCTGTGCAAACCTTTAGTCATTGTTGTGTTTGCATGTGTAATTAGTTCTTATGTACAATTATTATGTTTTATTTGTTTGGAGACTTTTGGACACCATGATCAATTATTTTGTAATGCTATAACTTTTGATTGCTTTGTCGTATTAACACAACATTTTACTCAGTTGCATGTAACATTATTATGAACAAAACAAATGCTTTCGAAGCTACCTTATTAACACTGTGAGACATACAATGTCAAATCAGAAAAATAAGAAAAAAGTAAATTTTTGGCTCAAGTTTCTTTGTGATTTTTCAGCAGTTTCTTACGCTGAGTGTCTCAGAATTTATCATAATCTATATCGTTAAAGTTTTCTATAAAATTATACCAAACAACTAACCGTCTTTCAGGTTTTTTGGAGAGTTATGAGCCTTTCATTTTGGGTATGCCACTGAAACAGGAAATCTTTAGAGCTTGAAGGGCTAAATCACAAGAAACAATGAATGACATGCTTGAAAGTTGATTGTTAGTTTATGTGCACTTGACCAAAAATAACATGTATGTTGATCGTCATACGGCTCTGATTTTATTATGATGTTCCAGCTGCATTAATGCAACCAAATGTTACAAACATTTTTCATTTTAGTATTTTTTATTTTTATGAAACAATAAATCAAAAGATTGAGAGCCGGTCCTTGATTCACAACCAACATATGTTTAAAAATTCCCTCCGTTCAGCAACAAACTTTCTATTGACGTAAAACAAATGGTTTGACAGCACGCTAGGAAAATATTGGCACAAAGTCTTGGTTCTTTATATAAGTGCGCAATACAGTGACCGCACTAAATGGGCACATAATAAAGGCTAATTTGTTCGGCAAAATCACCTAGCAGCAGCTGTAAAGCGTTAAAAGGTGCGGGCTAATTACCTTTCCATGTCTGTCTCAACGTGTTTCTGATCGATTCAGAAGGGTGCTGCTGCACTCGCAGCTTGGCTAATAAAGAGTCAGTGGCTGCCTGAATAGTTTTCATGTGTTTTTTGTTTTTTTACGGGAAGGGCAGAGTCAGTCTCCCTCTTAAAAAAACACGTTTTTCCTCCCAACATGTGGCCTTTTCCTGCCACGGTCTACGCTTCATTTCTGGTAAGAGCAGAGGTCGGATATATGAAAGATGCTGGTGTTCATTACATCTGCATAAAACCGTTGCTAATCACAAACGGGACCATTACTTGCAGATGGAAACTGCGATGAGTACCGGCTGCCAAAGAAAATAAAACTTTATCTTACAAAGTCAACTCTAAGAAATGCTGCAAAAACAGTCAGTCATTTGGTTTGTGTCTGAATCCATACAAATTAAGTTAAAATACCAAGTCTTTCAGAGAAGAAACCAGAAAGACATGGGATATAGGATACATATGAGATAAAGACACGGTAACTTACTGACATAACTCCACCTTTCAGATCCCCCCTACACACCCCTGTCTGCATGCACCATATTGCAGCAAAATTCCTTGTGTTAGGAAAAACAGCGCTTAAAGAAAAAAGCTACTACTCCTCCCACCTGGAATAACGGAGCCTTCTTCTTCTTCTTCTTCACATTTCACTCTCTCCTTCTTAGTTCACGCAAAGAGGCACCTGGTGCGACAATCAGAGTCATTCACTTCACCCTCTCCGCATATAACGACCATGTAAACTGTTGTCATTCCCAGTGCAAGCATGCGGCCCATGCCGAGAGTCAGGGATTTTCTCTCAGCAACAGCACAGAAAGCACCAGCGTGACTGCTTGCTGCTAAACTATCTAGATTTCCAGCCATTCCCACCCCCCCTCCTCCTCTCCAGCAACCAACCCCTTTCTGCCAGACTGCCTCCGGCAAGGGGCCGCCCATCCGCGATCTAGCCAATACCATTCCGCATTCCCTATCTGAGGCTCTGTTGTTGGCCGAGTTTCCCTGAACTGGCAGGCTGACCTCAGAGCTTCCTATGACAGCCTCCTGAATGTTTATCTTAAAGGTATTTCCCAAATTTTACGCCCTAGTAGCAGAGAATGTATAGTTTTCCCAAAGCTTGTAATAAATTACTGTTAAATCTATCAGTGACATTTTTTTAAATTGGGATGTCAATTGATTAAAAATTATTTAATCAAAATGTACATTATGATACACTGATTAATGTAATTCAACTGCAAATAATCACATATTTCTATACTTGTATAGAAATGAAGATGTAACATTTCCAGTCTGTGGCAGACGTGTATTGAATAGGCATTACAAAAAGTGGCTTTAGAAGTCAATATATTGCTTTTATTGCCAATTTTATTTTTGCAATAGATTGTAATAGAGGCAGACTTGGGGGGGCGTTCAAACAGGAAGCGTTGTTCTGTTTCGTCTTGACTATTTTTTTAATTTACATCTATGTACACATGCGTCAGAACCGGTGTTGAGTGTAAATGGATTACAATGTAATTAGTTACTGTAATCAAATTACTTTTGGTACAAATAGTTGTGTAACTAGGGATGGGATGTTATGGTTATCTCACGATTCGGTTCGATATACAATAATTCGATATAATCTCCAATCCATATAATAACACTTATATTACTACTATATTAATATTACAAAAAAATATATATTTTCTGGAAGTTCTTTAATACACAATATAAATGCTCAACGTTTAAATAATACGAGTTGCTTAAATACATTTCTCTATAAGAAAAGATCACAATCAAATAAGCCTTAGTGGGTACATTCAGACTGCTCAGGTTCAGAACAAGCCATAAAACCTGTCAGAACCTGTCCTGAAAAAAGTATGTGAACGTGTATATTTGATATTTTAATTATTTGTTTGTCATCATTATTATAATCAAAATGTAACTATTTAAAAATACAAAATTCTACATTATATTAATGAATATTATATCATGAAATTGTATATATAATAATGATATGAGCTATCACTGTTTGAAATAATATGTAAAATTTTCACGTAATAACAATGTATTTACATTCATTTGGTTACTGTCACTTTAAGAGTTCAACGCACACAGTTCAGCGAACATCAATGAGAATCGATCGGTTTCTTTAGCGAACCATGCTGTGTGAGATTAAAATAAATATTTATTTGTACTTTTTTATCTGACTGTAAAGAACAGAAAGGATATTAAGACACATTATTCAATGAAAGGGGTGTCGCCTCATCTTTGATGGACACACATTACACGGAGGAAACGATCCGCTTTAAACTCAAGCACTTTTCATCAAAACAAAATGATTTTCCAGGTATTCCAGAACTTAAAAGTTCTAAAAGCTAAATTCAAGCACTTTAAGGACCTTGTGTGAACCCTGTAAACAGTCGTAAAATCGTGTGATAGAGAGATTTTGATGTTTGACGAGTCATTTAATTTACGATCACTTGGACAGGAAACAATGTTGCACTTTTTTTATATCATCCCATCCCTTTTAGATTTTAAATTCTTGTTATCAGATTACAGTTACTGACTTCCAATGAAAGTAATTACTTTTAAGTGCATTACTTGGGTTACAAATATTTTTAGATAATATGATTTATGTGTAACACAATTCAAAGGTGAATTCATATGTTCATATGTACATTTGTTTGCATTTCGGTGACAGCTGAAGCATGTGCGGCATTGAACAAGGAGAACAAATATACATTACTGAGCGGAAAAACGAACAAAAAGTGTTTTGGAAAGTAACCTTTTCAATGAATCGATTTCGATTAGTAATCGGATTATAATTTTATAATTATACCGGACCGTCCGAGTGCAGCCCAGATTGTCTCGACACATTCGTAGTTAAATACTTTGAAAGGCTGAGTGCTTGACTGTGTGCAAGACGACACGGAAAGTGGAAAAACGAGTCCTCCACCTTAAGTGTGGACTAGCTAGGCGTGTTGCCTGTACTAGCAGCTGGGGCTAACTGCAGATCTAGTTTGATGCTTGAATTACTGTTATTATAGGAATATATTCCTTATTACGGAATTTACACATGTACGGGAAGCATGATTAAATGCATCATTTATTACATCATTGTTTTTGAATAATTGTACTAATGTAACACGTTAAATTGACATCCATTGTTTTTCTTTCCACTTACTTCTGTGTATAATTTATACAAAAAATGTGTAACAGTTTTGTTGTCTTGATTTACTGATGTAAAAACAGCCATAAAATGATTCCTGAACAGTTCTTAGTTCTATAATTTTTAATAAATCAAAATGAATCGCAATAACAATATAAAGGGGAACAATCATCAATTATTATTCATATCTTGTTCTGTTAAAATTTGTTTTTTAAGCTATAGTGTTTTTGGTGGATTACAGGGTTTATACGTAACGTAGTCAATGCAACAAAGTTGTAAAATTGGATATAACTTTACTCGGAAAAGGTTAGTAAGTGATTTTATCACACTAAAATCATGTTTACGCACATATTGCTTTTGTCTTGAGGCTATTGAAACATTTACGGATTGGCCCCGTTCACTGTAATTCACTGTAAGAGACAAGTCAGGTTTTTTTTTGTGGTCATCAACATTATGCAAAAAATGCTGTCAATTGAGCTTGACTTGTATTGAACCCGGAATATTCCTTTAACCCAGTTTCAGGGTATGTTTGCCCTCAAGGCAGTGTTTGTATAGTCACGATGAAGAAAGACTTGCATGTCTTTTCTAACACCTCCATCAAACGCAGCAGCGCTCTGCTTTTTTCCGTCTGCCTCCAAGGTCTCTGCATCCCCTGGCAACCCATTGCTATGACGATGAGCATCGTTACTGTAGGGCGATGAGGACACTCTCCTCCTGCCTTCATGACAGGAAGCCTCTCGGTATCACGTGAGGGATGATGCAGTGGGGTAGAAGTGATGAGTCAGGCCCCGCTTTGCAACGTTTCCATCGAAATCAATAGAACAGCTGTAGCCTCCTGCTTTTAGGGGCTTTCGTTCCTGCAAGCACACTGCAATTATGTGACAGCCAGAGTGCTTTTACAAAAGCGACGGCAAACGATGCTAAAACAATGCTCTGCTTAAATGTCAATGAGGCGAGACATGCTGTGTCTAATAATACTGCCAACCAACCCTGATAACCCCGACATTCAACTCGTCCTGATTAAACGAAACACTTTGGCTGGATTCCTATTGGGGGGGGTTTCAATATGGGAATGGGTACATTGGGAAATTGGTCATTGGTTTAAGGAATATTCCGGGTTCAATACAAGTGAAGCTCAATCGAAAGCATTTGTGGCATAACGGTGATTACCACAAAAAATAATTTAGTCTCACTTACTAACTGCATCTGTGAAAAGCTATTGCCAATTTTACAACTTCGCTTTCAAGACAACGTAATGCAGAAAACCCTAAAACGTCCATAAAAGTGACTATTTAAACAACAGAGGAATTATTTCTGCTTTTAAAGTAGGGGTCGGCCTGGCCGATAACAGGATCCGATATTCATACTTTTTCTAATTATCGGAATCGTTATTTTGTCTGATCTGACAGCCGATACGTTTTAAAATGTAGAAAGTATAAGTGTATGTTTTGTTCTATATTGCATTTATAACTATTTAAATCTCATTTAAGACTCTTAAAAATGTAATTTTTGTAAATATAGATGTAAATATAATTTTCTTTAATGTTGACATTGCATTTTAAACCAAATTATTAACAAGTTGAAACCTAAAAATTAAGCAGAATTACATGTATAACAATGAAACGTATCATGATAAAGTGCAGTGTGTTATAGCTGTCCGAATGTGATCCGACAGGTCCAATTTACCGCCGCGGGTGTCGGAAAATACGAACATTTAGAGTGATGGAAAAAACACCTCACGAGCATTTCCAGATAGTAAAGGGCGCTGTAGACGCACACCATCAAATCTTGCTGAAAAATACTTTCTGTACTCCCTCATGTAATCCAATTAGATCAACTCTTCTCAGTAGCGTCAATACAAACAGGAAGTTAGATGACAAAACTCGGAAGAGAACGGAAAAGGGGCGGGGCTGAATAAGGTGACTGCACTATTTAGATGTACATTGTTTGATTTGGGTAGATTTGAATTTTAAAGAAAATATAAAAATGGTTCATTAACACTTTTATATACATTTTCTCTCAGGGGTTACCCCTGAACCCCCATACAGTATCTTTCCTCGGTATATATTTATATAAACAGTTGAAGATCCCCCATAGTCCACTTCTTTGGTTGTCTTTGGGCCACAATGTCCTCATTCTTGCCCCTTTAAGAGACTTTTTGACAGTGCATTTTTATTGCAAATGTATATCAGCCCCAAATATCGGTTATCGGTCTCCTTGATTGCTATTAATCGTTATCGGCCCTGATAAAAACAAGATTTGCGCCATTCACTTCCATTGTAAGTGTATCACCGTAACCTCCATTTATGCTCTTTTTTTTAAAGAAAATGTTTGTGGCTGTCGATTGAGCTTCACTTGTATTGAACCCAGAATATTCCTTCCTAATAAATGCATAATTTGAGTCTTGGCAAGGAAATTACTTTTGAGTGTTTTTGTCATCAATCCATACGCGACAAATATTATTTACAGTTAAGGTAGGCATCATTTACTGTCACGGCTAAATCATTAAACTAAAAACAACCAGCCAAGTGTTTGAAACCTGATTCGTCCCTTTAAAGAGAATGTTACGCAGATCTAATCTGTTACAGATTTAGACATTACGCCTAAATATTTTATATCCCTTGTTTCTCCTCACTTATATGGAGAGCTCTGAGTAATGCACAGGTTTATGGTTACTTTATCAAATGTTCATATTTGCTATGATTGGTCAATGACCTCCACTATATTCACATGCAAACACCAATCCAGACAGAATACTGCAGTAAAGCGCTATTACGCCATCCTTTAAAGCAAAACTAAATAATGCACGCTTTTACAACCCAACTAATTACCCCCCATCGGATGTCCTCACTTAACAAGAATCATTAAGCACCTGGATGTGCAGAGGCTTCGTTCACTAAAACACAGATAATGTTGCAATACCTGCTGTGAAAGCAAATAAAAATTAGATCATGGAATTAGATTCCTATTTGGGTCAAACTTGCATTACGCTTATTGAGATTTAGAAAAGCACCTTAGCATATATCCTCTTCCATATCGATGTCTCTGTCTCAGCAGTTTCTCAGGAACTCACCTGACATGTGTATGTTTTAGCTGAAAACCTTCAGTAACAGATGCACATGGTAACATCCCTTCTGGGCATATAACATGGTAATATTATGTTTTAGGTAATGTACCATTGCAGTATCATGTAAATGCCATGATACATTAAAATGGTGATTAAAGTGCCATTCAGTCACGTCTAGAGTGCGAGGGATGTGATGCATCTAGAACGCCCCTGAAAGCACGTGACATGTAAACAGCAGGGTTGATTAAAATGGCTCAAACTGTGTCGCATCGCTCGCATTTAGTTTAGACGCTGTGTCACGGCCACTATGCTTTGATGCATTACTGGGTGTAATGCATTACTAAGTAATTAATTACTGTAATTAAATTACTTTATGGAAAAAGTAAGGGATTACTCTTGATTTTACATTCATTTAATTACAGTTACTTCTGATGTAATTGCGTTAAATACTGTATAGACTATATAACAATTCTATACAAAACAAAATTACATTTAAAATTGAAATTTAACGTCTAATGTTAAAATGTATAATGTAAAATGTTTTCTAATTTAACGCAGCCCCTTCAAATTCTTTGGCTAGTATATGAATACTTTATTTGATTTTATATGATTTATTTGAAAGAATTGAACAAACAGTTTCATGTCTATCCATGTATTTTTCATCTGGTCGAGGTTGATAATGCAATTACTTTTCAGACATAGTAATTAGCACATTCATCTAAGTACACTATAGAAGATGTAGTTAGTAGTTAGTAATTAATTACTTTACAGAGTAACTTACACAACACTGGTTAGTAATGGTGATAATACTGTGTTAAAGCACTAGCTGTAGCTAACACGCTTGGCACGCATCCAGGGTGTGGCGCGGGATTTGGTCACGGGATTAGTTTTGGGCGAACCACTTGCATTTAAATCTTTACATCTAGACAACATCTCTTTCGAAATGATATAAAGTCGATTGTAAATACTATATATAAACTGGAGCGATAATGCGGGAAAAAGCCATTTGCTAGCAAATTTATCGCTAAGACAAGTATGAGCTGTCCCAGTAAATTGTATTCATTTTAAACTATTATAGTTTATATTACTTCTATCTTTTACATTAAGAAAAACTTCCAAATGTCGTTTGGTCGAGCTGGATATTTCGGATTAATCGCGGTATAAATCGACGGGTCACAATTTTCACAGAGCTATGACGCGGAGAAAATAGGCAGAGTAAGCGCTTAAACACGAAAATAAAGCTTGCATATGAGCTTTCTGCACATATTTTAGCAATTTAACCGATACATCGTCAACATTTCCGTTAAATTCGATTTTAAGGTAGCCCTCATGCGAATTCGCGGGCATTTCGTGCGAAATCTGTCAACTTCTCGCGCTCGCGCTGAGCTCACTTTCGTTTTCGCGCGATTTCTTTCGCGATCTATGTATGGAAAATGATCCAACGCAACGTATATTGAACCCGTGTCGACATCACTGCGCGACGAAACCAACGCTGGCTAAACACACCCTCACTCTCTATGCAATGACAAACATTGTACTGGCCTTTTAAACGTTTTTAGACAGGGCACTTTTCAGCGAAGTGTCTTGAAACGCTTACCTGGTCACCATGACCCGCTGCTGCTGTTTCTTTTCCACAAATCACGCAGACAGCAGGAGAGTTCGATGAAAACTGCCGTAAAGGACTCGTTATGTCAGGCAATTAAGGCTTTAACTTTCACCGTAGCGAACATGCGCGTCGATACACGCGAAACGCGGTTTGTCAGGCAACTGGTTGAGATTTTAACACCGAACTGAAGTTAGTTTACCAAGAAGCTGGTCGTGCAACAAGCTGCTCTGACAGCTCGTGGGAGGAGGGACCAAGTCATGTGACAGGGGCGGTGGGGGGGAGGAGATGTCGTCATTTTAACCTTAAATAATCCTTAGATTTACTCGTTAATCTATTTTATTCTTTTATATATCTCCAGAGATTTAAAACGCTTTTATTAATATGTAGTTCATAGAATATAACCAAGAATGCCGTTATAACAATGTTGTTAACAACCCCCTATTTACAGTGTGAGGTGGTACGGTCCCAATGAATGTCAGGAGCCCTGGGAAGGGCAAGGGTCTGCTTGTTGCCGTGGAAACAACAGTGAATCTCCCGAGGGTACAATGGATGTGGGCTACAGTGCTGTTTAAATCAACAAGCTGAAGGTCTGCTGTTCATCTTAGTTACGAGTTTAATGCTAACGATTAGATTCAGATGGCCGAATACGCAACAGTTTACATGTCAAGTTTGTTTTGAGAGCATTGTAGCTATCAGTCACAATAGGAGCCTTAATATGAACGTTATTACAGCTCAAATGAAGACTAGATATGGCTAATGAAAAACTATAATTATAGTAATAAAACACTTTTTTTACTTAGTTTTACTTAATTAAATGCAGAATGCAATAAAAGTTACGTTGTAAAAATGACAAAGTAATATCTACTAAAAAAAGTGAGGTAAATAAAATTACACATAATATTTTTTAGTACTTTTTAAGCCTTATTTAATGAAATCTTGCATCATTTTACAGCAAATCTGCCTTTTTTTTTTTTTGCCTAAATTGGCCAATTAGCTTTTATTCGCTGCAAATGTATTGGTGAACCTCTGGCAAACCTTTGGCAACAATGGACAATTTGCTGCAAGTTCGCTGCAAAGCTAATTTGCATGTGAAAATTATCAGTGGTGAATTTGCCATGAACTCTCGATTTTCATAAGGGAATGTCCCACTGACTGCCTCAAGCTGAAAGAGCCCACAACCACGTCTGTGAGATGTTCTGGTGCAGAGATATGACTATGCATTGCAATCATGTATTAGCATCAAGCTAGGCAATGCTAACAAGTTTTAGCATGTAGCTAGCCATTGCTATCATATTGCTAGGGGTTTCTAGCACGCGTGTAGCTATGCATTGCTAGTATGTTTTAGCATGTTGCTAGCATGTTTTAGCATTAATCTAGACAATGTTAACCTTTCCAAAAATCGAGAGTTCATGACAAACTTGCCGCAAACTTGTCCATTGTTGCCGAAGGTTTGCTGGAGTTTCAGGTCTATCGGCGAAAAGCTGCAAACTTCTGGCAAACATTTGTGGAAAATCAAAAGATAATATATGCCTGTGAAAATAAAGAGCGGCAAACTTTTGGAACTTTGTGGCAAGTTAAAATTTTTGGTTAGGGACAAAATTATAGGGAGAATGGAGCATTGACACAACTTTACATTTTTCCTCAGCAGGGGGCCCCAAACTTCCCTATCCCGAGCCACATTAACCAGCTCTGACTGGAGGACCCCGAGGCATTCCCAGGCCAGTGTGGAGATGTAATCTCTCCACCTAGTTCTGGGTCTTCCCCGAGGCCTCCTCCCAGCTGGACGTGCCTGAAACACCTCCCTAGGGAGGCGCCCAGGGGGCATCCTTACCAGATGCCCAAACCACCTCAACTGACTCCTTTTGACGCAAAGGAGCAGCGGCTCTACTCCGAGCTCCTCACGGATGACTGAGCTCCTCACCCTATCTCTAAGGGAGAAGCCCGCCACCCTTCTGAGGAAGCCCATTTCGGCCGCTTGTACTCGTGACCTAGTTCTTTCGGTCATGACCCAGCCTTCATGACCATAGGTGAGGGTAGGAACAAAAATTGACCGGTAGATTGAGAGCTTTGCCTTCCGGCTCAGCTCTCTTTTCGTGACAACGGTGCGATAGAGCGAGTACAATACCACCCCCGCTGCCCCGATTCTCTGGCCAACCTCCCGCTCCATTGTCCCCTCACTCGTGAACAAGACCCTGAGGTACTTGAACTCCTTCACTTGGGGCAATACCTCTATACCTCTACACCAATACCTATATATAAAACTATTTTTTAAAAATGTGACATTTGTGATTGGTGCATCCTGAACAGCGCTGAGAAAAGTAACAGGTGTCATGTCATAACGCCTCAACAACAATTTACTGATGATTAATAATACTAAGAAATTGTTAAAATGAAAATTCAAACATCGTGTAAATTAAAGTATTTTCTATGTGGTAAACTTGCCCAAATATTGGTCGGGACATTTCCGATTTTCTGAATGTTAAAAAGGACATGTCCCAACCATCCCTGCCTGAATCTACGCCTAGGCTGAGGTTCGTAATAATAAATAAATCCTTTGACTTGAATAAAACAAGTTAATTAAGATATTTTTTTTAGTAGTGTATTTTCAGTTAAGAGCGGCTTTAAGCAATAAATGGTAGTCTCATATGAGTGCAATAAAGAGGACTAATGGTGACAGAAGTTGCCTCGTGTGCTGTTTTGAATTCCCTGCTGGAAAGCAAAATACAACAAATAGATGTAAGCTCAGCAAAGATGATACCTCATGCGTTATAAAGAGGCGTGCTACAATGAAGCAGTTTCCAATGGAGCATCCAAATCTTTCATTTTCTCCACTTGTTTTGCAATTAGTCTCTTTCCATTTTGAAATACAGGCACATTTTTGTGATTTCATAATTGAACCTCGCTTCGTTTGGGATAGCTCGTGAGTCCAAGTGGAATACAAGGCAAGACCTTTGTCACTGCCAGTGTTTTGCGTTTGATAAAGGATCATTTAATACACTTTCCCATAAACTGGAGACTGAAAAAGTCATCTGCATTTGAGGGGGAAAAACCTTAAAAAAACATGCAAAAATCCACAATGATTAATATGTCATTAATTAAGACATTTGCATCAAGAATTGTAATTTATTAGCAATAAGGTGAACACTCAGTCAAGACTATTTCCAGTAAAGTAATTGATGTGCCAACGTTCTTATTCCAGAGGGAGCACATTAGGTTGGCAGACCATCAATTGACATTGACTTTAAGGTGATTGAATGGCAACTTTAAAGAAATAAATGACTGCAAATACTGACAGTTATGCCCATTTATAATGCATTTATTATGCACCGCATGTTAACCTCACTCTAAATATGTTAATTACTTCGAACTGAAACAGGAAATTGAACGAGAAAAAAATGATCCATCAGGAATTGATTCGATTGTGAGGCATCAGCCGAAACGGAAAGTCGTTTCAGAGGCACAACAAGTTATAGATTTCCATGAAAGATTACAAACACCGTTTCTTTTGCAATAACATGCACTGATGAAACATATGTATTAAGAAAGTAAATATGGTCCATTTTGACTCCATGTTGATTTTAAAGGTTCACTTGACAATGTAACAATGTAGATGTCAAATATTATTTGGTTGCTTAACATAGAGATTTCATTCTTGGATATGGTTTAAACTGTGGGTTGGATAACAATAAGCAGTGTGTTCTCCGTAGGGATGGATCTTAAATTAGCGTCTGTGTTCTTACCTCCAATATTTCATAACATCTGTGAAATTAGTGTCAAACTGCATATTTTAAACTTAAGCAACAACAGCACTGCAATGCTGAAAAATATCTCGATCAGCATTCCTCAAGACCATAACTGCTGAGTGAGACTTCCTCCCTAACCATCATCCGCAAACATCAACATCATCACCGCGAGCTCCTCTGGGAAAAGCAACGCAGGTTATGCAACCGTGTCACAACAAAACGTGATCTCATTAGTATGTAAAGTGTGGTTTAAGCACATGTACATTTAGCATTTTTGGATACAGCACACGGAAACGTACAATATCAACGCATGGAGCGTTTCTAAAACATGAAGCTTTTTAGAGACGTACAAATGTTTACAAATCCTTGGACGTTTACAAAATATTGAATTCTTGGAATTCATAAATGTATTCTAATGATCTCAGTCAATGAGTGATTAATAAATAATTTATCATTTATAAATAAATTATCCATTAAAAAGGTCTTTCTAGTCCCACTATGATATAGTCTGAATATTACACTTGGGTGAAATGTTAAGACAAAAAGCACTGGTTATATTCAACCCC
Source organism: Moxostoma hubbsi (assembly GCA_032164185.1). Taxonomy (NCBI): domain Eukaryota; kingdom Metazoa; phylum Chordata; class Actinopteri; order Cypriniformes; family Catostomidae; genus Moxostoma; species Moxostoma hubbsi. Next base: position 53,252,681 of record JAVLUX010000006.1, read on the forward strand.
AAATCAATGCAATATATACAGTGGCGGGAAAAAGTATGTGAACCCTTTTGAATAAGCTGGTTTTCTGCATTAATTGGTCATAAAATGTGATCTCATCTTCATTCTAAGTCACAAGTATAGACAAACACAATGTGCTTAAGCTAACAACACACAAACAATTATAATATTTAATATCTTTATTAAACACATCCACTTAAACATTCACAGTGCTGTGGAAAAAGAAAGTGAATCCCTGGGCTAAATATGACACACAAAAAAAAGCTAATTAGAGTCTGGAGTTGGCAAACTTGGCATCCAATTAATGAAACGAGATTGGAGGTTTGGGTTAGAGCTACTTTGACTTATAAAAATCACTCAAACATTTTGAGTTTGCTATTCACAAGAAGGATCTGCTGACGTGGACCATGCCTCCTAAAAAAGAGATTTCAGAAGACCTACGATCAAGAATTGTTGCTTTGTATAAAGCTGGAAAGAGTTACAAAGTTATCTCGAAGAGTTTAGATATTCATCTGTTCACAGTTAGACAAACTGTCTATAAATGGAGATGATTTAGTACTATAGGTACTCTCACTAGAAGTGGCCGTTAGATATTCATCTGTCCACAGTTAGACAAACTGTCTATATATGGAGATGATTTAGTACTATAGGTACTCTCACTAGAAGTGGCCGTTAGATATTCATCTGTCCACAGTTAGACAAACTGTCTATAAATGGAGATGATTTAGTACTATAGGTACTCTCACTAGAAGTGGCCGTTAGATATTCATCTGTCCACAGTTAGACAAACTGTCTATATATGGAGATGATTTAGTACTATAGGTACTCTCACTAGAAGTGGCCGTTAGATATTCATCTGTCCACAGTTAGACAAACTGTCTATATATGGAGATGATTTAGTACTATAGGTACTCTCACTAGAAGTGGCCGTTAGATATTCATCTGTCCACAGTTAGACAAACTGTCTATAAATGGAGATGATTTAGTACTATAGGTACTCTCACTAGAAGTGGCCGTTAGATATTCATCTGTCCACAGTTAGACAAACTGTCTATAAATGGAGATGATTTAGTACTATAGGTACTCTCACTAGAAGTGGCCGTTAGATATTCATCTGTCCACAGTTAGACAAACTGTCTATAAATGGAGATGATTTAGTACTATAGGTACTCTCACTAGAAGTGGCCGTTAGATATTCATCTGTCCACAGTTAGACAAACTGTCTATAAATGGAGATGATTTAGTACTATAGGTACTCTCACTAGAAGTGGCCGTTAGATATTCATCTGTCCACAGTTATACAAACTGTCTATAAATGGAGATGATTTAGTACTATAGGTACTCTCACTAGAAGTGGCCGTTAGATATTCATCTGTCCACAGTTAGACAAACTGTCTATAAATGGAGATGATTTAGTACTATAGGTACTCTCACTAGAAGTGGCCGTTAGATATTCATCTGTCCACAGTTAGACAAACTGTCTATAAATGGAGATGATTTAGTACTATAGGTACTCTCACTAGAAGTGGCCGTTAGATATTCATCTGTTCACAGTTAGACAAACTGTCTATATATGGAGATGATTTAGTACTATAGGTACTCTCACTAGAAGTGGCCGTTAGATATTCATCTGTCCACAGTTAGACAAACTGTCTATATATGGAGATGATTTAGTACTATAGGTACTCTCACTAGAAGTGGCCGTTAGATATTCATCTGTCCACAGTTATACAAACTGTCTATAAATGGAGATGATTTAGTACTATAGGTACTCTCACTAGAAGTGGCCGTTAGATATTCATCTGTCCACAGTTAGACAAACTGTCTATAAATGGAGATGATTTAGTACTATAGGTACTCTCACTAGAAGTGACCGTTAGATATTCATCTGTCCACAGTTAGACAAACTGTCTATAAATGGAGATGGTTTAGTACTATAGGTACTCTCACTAGAAGTGGCCGTTAGATATTCATCTGTCCACAGTTAGACAAACTGTCTATAAATGGAGATGATTTAGTACTATAGGTACTCTCACTAGAAGTGGCCGTTAGATATTCATCTGTCCACAGTTAGACAAACTGTCTATAAATGGAGATGATTTGGTACTATAGGTACTCTCACTAGAAGTGGCCGTTAGATATTCATCTGTCCACAGTTAGACAAACTGTCTATAAATGGAGATGGTTTAGCACTATAGGTACTCTCACTAGAAGTGTCTGTCCAGAACTGGTTACATCTCTGTTCATGAGTCTACTATATTCATGGCAAAACATCATGAAGGAAGCTGCTGCTTTATAACAAAAACATTGCTGTGCACCTGACGTTTACCAACGACCACCTTGACACTCCACAACGCTACTGGGAAAATGTTTTGTGGACTGATGAAACTAAGGTTGAATTTGGGAAGAACACGCAGCACTACGTACGGCATAAAAAAGTGCACAGAGTACCAACATGTAAACATCATCCCAACGGTGAAGTAGGGTGGATGGAGCATCATGATTGGGGCTGCTTTGGGGCCTGGACTGCTTGCCATCATCGAGAGAAAAATTTGTTTTTCAAGATATCCTACAGGATAATGTCAGGGTGGCTGAAGTTTGGTGATGCAGCAGGACAATGACCCTAAACATCGAAGTAAATCCACTAAAGAATGGCTTAAAAAACAAGAAATCCACCATTTGGAGAACCCAGACCTTAACCCAATAGAGTTGCTGTGACATCCTAACATCCTAAGAATATGACTGAGCTTAAAACAATTTTTTTTAAAAATTCTGAACAAGTGCAGGTCGAATCCGCATCTACCAGAAATGCTTGATTGAGGTTATTGCTGACAAAGGAGGAGCGACCAGTTATTAAATCCAAAGGTTCACTTACTTTTTCCACAGCACTGTGAATGTTTAATGGTATGTGTTCAGTAAAGACACCAAAGATTATAGTTGTTTGTGTGTTGTTAGCTTAAGCACATTGTGTTTGTCTATACTTGTGTGTGATCACATTTTATGACCAATTAATGCAGAAGACCAGCTAATTCCAAAGGGTTCACATACTTTTTCTTGCCACTGTATATATTGCATTTTTACATTATTTGCAAGATTTATAAGCAAATTTAACCCCCCAATAATGTCACAATTAAAAAAAAGTCTTAATGGCCCAAAAAATAGGCTTAATTTCCTAAACATAAAACAAAAATTCTTTATTGTTTCTTTTGGACTAAAATAGGACCAGGACATTGTCTTGACATGTTTTGTGAGAATCACCCACTTGGTAATCTATAGTGGTACCTATGGAAGTATTTTACTGACAAATGTCTTTAAATGAAATTAATGCAACACATATATTATTTTGTCATTAATATAGGCACCACAATCCCAGTCCTGAATGGTCTTTATAAAATGCAGAAAGGTTTGTGTGTCTCTAAATTTGTATACGGTACATACTGGGTTTATATCTTAGATGCGTTATTACATTGATATTGTACATTGCAAACATAAGTCTATAAAACTGGACAAATACACTTTCCTTCCCAAAAAAAATGCCAAACCTAGAAATAAAAGAACACTTTTCTTCTTAAAAGGAAGCATTGATTGAAAGATTTTTTTGGGGGGTGAAACATTCCTTCCGTTTGGCCCAACGGTGAAAGGGGGCTGTTGAATGCGGCCATAATGACCAAAGTGTGGTCTCGCAGCGCCATGTGAAATAGCATTGTTCAAGAAGGTGCGGAGACACAAACTGTGGTCTATTGTGTTGACTAAGAACCTAAATAGACCTCCGGAGAGGAGAGCTCATTCCAGACATTTGTATCATGCCCCATTATTATTACATGCATCAGAAGCTTCACCTTAAATAATCTACAAGACTTTAAATAATATTTTGTCGCCCCAGTAAATTTTAACAGCACACAGACAGCCAGAATCTCAAAATAAATATCTGTTACGAAGTACGAGTGGGATTCAAATGGCCATTTTGGGGATTGTTTTGATGTGAGTCAAAGGTTCAGTGCCAGTGAGAGGACGCTGGTTCATGGCTTTGAGCTTCAAATGGTGACCATGCCACCCTCCCCAAACACAAACACCACCACATTGATTCATAAAAGATCTACTGTATCACAGCGTGTGAAATTAAATCTCAAGTGATCTGTTAAACCTCTCCTAAAGCCCCCGGATATATACTTTTGGCAAGATATGGTATCACAAGCTAGCTACAGTGTATATAAATATTAAAAGTAAAATATGTTTGTGAAAATTAAAAACGCAAGGATTATAAATATCTATTAAGTTTTTCTATCCATGCAAATATTGCTCATAATGTGTTAGCTAAGGCAAGCATCAATATTACTACTGCTTATAACTCAATGCACAATTCCCAATGTGCTCTACGTCCTCGTGGTGGCGTAGTGACTCGCCTCAATCCGGGTGGCGGAGGATGAATCTCAGTTGCCTCCGCGTCTGAGACCGTCAGTCTGTGCATCTTATCACGTGGCTTGTTAAGCGTGTTACCGTGGAGATGTAGCGCATGTGGAGGCTTCACGCTATTCTCCGCGGCATCCATGCACAACTCGCCACGTGCCCCACCGAGAGCGAGAACCACATTATAGCGACCATGAGGAGGTTACCCCATGTGACTCTACCCTCCCTAGCAACCGGGCCAAATTGGTTGCTTAGGAGACCTGACTGGAGTCACTCAGGACACCCTGGATTTGAACTTGTGACTCCAGGGGTGGTAGTTGTTGAGTGACCCAGGCCCCCCCTGGAAGGGTCTTATTAAGGGTTTGTTAAAGATAATTTACCATATATATTCTCCTCCCTGCCCAGTAGGTGGCGATATGCACGAAGAATGCCAATCACCAAAAACAAAACTAAAAAAAGAATGTGAAAGTGAAAGTGTAGATTTATAGTAAAAATAAAAATGATTTCCTATCATATCACTTCTGAAGACATGGATTTAACCACTGGAGTCATATGGATTACTTTTCTGGAACAGGCGCACTAGCATTATGGCAGTGAGTTTTGACACATTTTAGTCAGAAAATGTAAAAATCAAGAATAACAATACAAATTTAACAGAATTATCCCATAACACTGTCTCATTCTCATCATCTGTGTTGCATAAATAACATGAAGGAACAAGGCCAACCCGAGGTTGCTTGTAATCTACCCTCCATAACCTCATCGAAGAGAAAAATGGCGCCGCTTCACTAGAACTGTAATGTCGACATGAACGTCTCCAAGGAGCTGATGTCGAAACCTTGACAGACAGCCAAGAAATGTCAATAACCCAAATGGTTTTCATTAAAAAGATAATACAAATGTTATTTATTACAAACAAAATCTTATTACCATGCCAGTATGCTTTGCAGCATTGCTATGTGGCGTAACACTTCTGTTAGCAATAGCACAAAGACAGAAACTCCCCTGGACGTGAAGTGCACTTATCAATGAGGGTTTAAGGACCATAATGTACAGGCTGACTCTGGGCGATTCTCAGGAGACTAACGGATCGATTTGGTTGCTGAGGAAGTGAATGGAGAAAGAATCTAGTTAAAGGTTAAAGAAATAGTTCACCCAAAAATGAAAAAAAAAAAAATCTGTCTTTGTTTACTCACCCTCATGTCGTTCCAAACCTGTATGCTGTTATTTATTCTTTGGAACACAAACGCAGACATTTTTAAGAATGTTCAAGCTGCTATTTTCTGTTAAACAAGCGATGAGAAGAAATAAAAACAAATAAATAAATAGACATAAAAGTTGTACATACACACAAAACAATATTTTAGCCTATTTGAGCATTTCAATTTCATAACAAAATTCCATAATTGTGCCATTTTTAACAAAATTCAATTGATACAACTTAATATACTGTATGTGTAAATCTTTAAAAAAAAAAATTGAATGTAAAGAAAGAATTGAACTTGTGCTGTAAAATAAATATTTTAGCCTATATTTTAAGAGTTGAGCTGTAAAGAAGTTCAAGGTTACGGGCAAGGAAGAGGCGAGAAACCGGCTTAACATATAAATGATAGTTTTAATGGTAAACTCAAAAGACAAACACATAAGATAACGGACGTCCGTAATTGAGCTCTCTCTGTTGCCAACACTGGACTGGCAGCTCTCTCTCTGAGCTCAAGCAGGGACTGTTGGTGGTTTTGATGTAGGGCAGCGAGGGACTGGAGGACTTCGGCCAGCTGGGAGGACTCTACGGGGCGAGTTTTCTCCATGATTTGGATGTAGAGGATCCAAATTTTTTCTTTTCCCGGGTTTCGGCACCAGTGTAAACGACTTTACAAGAAGAAGGACACGGGAACAGGGTTCAACACAAAGGTGAGGCTCTTTAATCACGGGGTGTAGACAGACAGGGGTAGTGCAAATACGTGCTATACATAAACGTTTCTAAACTAATCTAACAATTTGGCGTTGTCTCTCTGTTGCCAACACTGGACTGGTGACTCTCTCTCTCGACTGGAGGCACTGGTGCTCTTTTATGCCGCTCTCCCCATACTCACTGAAATTAGAGACAGGTGTTAGACATAATTTAGCTCAGGTGCAAGCGCCCTTACCGCTTTCTCGCCTTCGGACGGGCGCTTGATCACGCCCCCGCTGCCACATGAGCATTTCAATTTACTAACAAAATTCACTTTGTATCAAAATTAACTTAATAAAACTTATGTAATATAAACATACAGCCATGGCCAAAAGTATAGGCAGTGACATAAATTTTGTGTTTTGCAAAGTTTGCTGCTTCAGTATTTGTAGATGATTTTTTCACATGTTTCTGTGGTATACTGAAAAACAATGAAAAGTGTTTCATGAGTTTTAAAGGCTTTTATTGGCAAAAACATTCAATATATGCAAAGAGTCAATATTGACAGTGTTGACCCTTGTTCTTCATAACCTCTGCAATTCACTCTGGCATGCTGGATATCAGCTTCTGGGCCAGATCCTGACTGATGCCGATCCATTCTTGCCTTATTAGTGCTCGGAGTTGATCACAATTTGTGGGCTTCTGATTCAGCCACTTCATAATCACTCTTGCCTTGTGACATGGTGCTCCATCATGCTGGAAAATGCACGGATCATCACCAAATTGCTCCTGGATCGTTGGGAGAAGTTGCTCTTGCAGGACGTTTTGACACCATTTTTTATTCATGGCAGTGTTTTTGTGCAGGATTGTGAGCGAGCCCACTCCCTGTGATGAAAAGCAACCCCACACATGGATGGTCTCAGGATGCTTCACTGTTGGCACAACACCGGACTCATAGTAGCGTTCACCTTTTCTTCTCCGGACAATCGATTTTCCAGATGTCCCAAACAGTCGGAAGGGGGCTTCATCAGAGAAAATGTCTTTGTACCAGTCTTCTGCTGTCCAATCCTTGTACTTCCTGCAGAATTTCAGTCTGTCCTTGATGTTTGTCTTGGAGAGAAGTGGCGTCTTTGCTGCCATTCTTGACACTAGGCCGTTGCCCAAAAGTCTTCGCCTCACTGTGCGTGCAGATGCACTCACACCAACCTGCTGCCAATATTGAGCAAGCTCTGCACTGGTGGTGACACGATTCTGTAGCTGACTCCTCAGGAGGAGGAGTCCTGGCACTTGCTGGACACTCTGGGACGTCCTGAAGCCTTCTTCACTGCAGTTGAATGGTTAAATGGTTCTTTCAGGTGCAATATTCCTTGCAGCAATTTCCTTGCATGTGACCCCATTTTGATGCAACGCGATGATGGCTGCACGTCTTTCTTTAGAGGTAACCATTGCTAAGAAGAACACAATGATTGGACGCACTTCTTCCCTAAATGTATAGCAATCAGTCTGCTCTTATAACCCAATCAGCATGATTGAGTGATTTCACCTGACTAGTACGCGTTCACACATTCCCATGTGCTGCTGATATGATTAGTGAAATGAAGTTGGCTGGTCATTTTGTGCCAGGACCAGAAAACAGAAAACAGTGAAATTTGGGTTTTTGTGATAAAGTTAATTTTTTTTGCAATTATTTAAAATGCATCTGATCACTCTGCACAATCATCTAGAAACAATGTGAATCAACACCACAACATCTAAAGCAGAAAACTTTGCAAAACACAAAATGTATTAATTATTGCCCTGATGGGTATTTTCAATGCTTTAGCTATTTTCTTATAGTCACTTCCCATTTTGTGGAGCTCAACAACATCAGACCGCACATCAGAACCATATTCTTTCGTCTAACCCATTGTGATTGATGATTAAGGGAATTTGGCCTGTGTGTGTGACCTCATAATTATACCCCTGTGAAACAGGAAGTCATGGCTGAACAATGTATGTTCCTAGTCAACCAGGTGCACTAAAACTTTTAAATATGAATGGGAATATACGTCAGATATATTTGACTTATTGTTTAATGTATTTTTTTAATAATGAGATATTTCCCCTCTTTCAGTTGTTTTACTTAAATTAAGGTTCGATTTTTGTGATTTCTATTTTAATGAAAGATCAAAAGGATAAACAATGCAGCTTTTTTTTTTCTCACAGGCTTCTTTGCTCATATTTTCCAAGGGTGCCAATATTTTTATAGTACAATATATATTATTGAATTGTATGTGTATAAAGATTACTTAATTTACATTTACATTAATGGGATGAACAGATAAACAATGCTGCAAGTGCTAGCTTTGTATATCTCCCTGGGTGCCGACATGTTTGTGTGACATCACGCACATGCATCTTGACGAGTTGAAAATTTCTGCACGAGCTTCCAAGTTGGAATTCTGACTTCAAGTGACATTCCATTGAACTTTTTCTTGTAGGAAGTTGGAAAATCCGACTTTCCGAGTTGAATGGAATGCAGCGTAAGCTTAAGCCCCACACGCTCTAGTTGGAAACAATTTATGCTAATGCTAATATAACCAGTCCTGCTTGACCCGCTCTGAACGGGATTCAAACCGGCATCTCCGGTGTGGGAGGCTAAAGGCTACAACTTCTAGCATCAGTCGCTAGTAGTATTTTTTTCCATCTAGAACACAGCTGTAATATCTTAAAGGTTTATTGGTGTTTGTGAATTGCAGCTGGCTTAATGATGGCTTTGTTTGAATCTTGAGTATTATTTTTGGTCTACTTTGGATAACAACTTGACCTTTCTGAACTAGCTGGCAGCGTTTTGAATGCAAACCACTTCTTTAGCCCTAAACTCAACAAACTCAAGAGCGAACCCACCCACACTAACAGTAAATTTTCATCCTTAAGGTCATATTCTCCCAAAGAAAGTGAGTTGAACCATTTGCAAACGGACATATATTGCCTCCATTTAAAGTGTTTTTCTGATACAGTGGAGTGGATCGTTTGGATGTAGCAGTGGACCAATTCACTTAGGTATAAATTTTTCAGTTAATCGTAAAACTTCACTATAAACTAAACTCTTACTGTTACATTTTTGTCACTGGGCCTACATTGTTCTGTTATTATGTTGGCTTGATGAACTTTCTTTAGGGACTTTTCAAAATCCCAAATCTGGGACCACTCACTTTATAGAACTTCTTTTAAAGCTACATCCACCAAATTTGGTACAGATCTTCAGATTGTTCTGGAATAGTCTGATATGTCTTTTCTAACTGATCAGGCTTACGATTTTTGCTCATCAGACAATCAAAATTGGGGACAACCCCATATACTTACATTGGCCCATTGAAATGTTCAAATGATAATTCAAACTCTAAGTATCAAAAATTCAAATGTAAACAAACCCACAAAAGACTTTAATGCTGCTTTAAGTTGCCAGCTCATTTAGTGCACTTTAGGTTGAATTGTGAGTGTTGATGTTCAGGCAGAGTGGGTCAATCTGAGAACGGTAAATCTATGGATGAATTTAGTAAAGCAGGGAAATATAAAAAGAGCGAGGGAGCAAATATCAAGACAGGTAATGTGCTCTGTCAATTAGATCAGTCGATTACATTGATTGAACGCGCACCACCTGCACATTTTACTCCTCTCTTTCTCCTCCCCCAATCTTTACACCCATCCATTTGCTGATGGATGGATGGATTTTCCACCGTTGTCGATGACCTCTCTGAACCAGATTAAGACTTAACAGACGATGCAATATTATGGAATTGTTTAGCACACAGAGGTGGGAATTAATGGATAAAACGTACTTTAGTAATTCTCAACTGGTGGGTTGTGACCCAAAAATGGGTTGCTTACCTGTTTTTATTGGTTCGCAGACAGCAGTGGTAAACAATGCTAAATACAAATAATAAAATGCAACTAGCAATATAATTGTGCACAATTGTGAGCATGGTTTTATCTCATTGCTGTCGAGGTCTGAGAAATCATTTAGATAATAAAGTGGTCTCATTTGTGATTTTTACTCTTTTTCTTCAGTGCAGATAATGCAGAAAATATATAGTGATGGAAACAATATCTGATGAAGTTCCTAGGTCTTAAATCCAAGACCCTACAGCTACTGTGTGTTTGTGTGTATGCATGCATAAAGATTAAATGATATGCAGGATATGAGAATGTGAGGCCAGTGCAGTCTCAGTACAGTGTCTTAAGGCATACCATCTGTGTGAAATATTAATGCAGCGACTGCAGGCCAACTGATCACCATCAAATGAGAGAGGCAGACCACTGCAGAAACACATGAGATACTATATATCTGCATATACTTGCATTCATGCATAAGCAACAGATTCATGAAAGCATGTTGTAATGCATTGCGTTTTCAAATTTAAGCTGTTGGAAATTATAAATTATAATTTTATTATTAGATTAGAATGTACTCTGATGGATGGATGGACAAACAGACAGACAGACAGACAGACAGACAGATAGGTAAACAGACAGAGAGACAGGCAGACAGAAAGATAGATAGATAGATAGCCGACAGACAGACAGACAGATAGATAAACAGACAGGCAGGCAGACAGACAGAGAGAGAGACAGGCAGACAGACAGACAGACAGATAGATAGATAGATAGATAGATAGATAGATAGATAGATAGATAGATAGATAGATAGCCGACAGACAAGACAGACAGATAGATTGATAGACAGTCAGACGGATGGACAGATAGATAGACAGACAGACAGACAGATAGATAGATAGATAGATAGATAGACTGACAGACAGACAGATAGCCAGACAGACAGATAGATAGATAGATAGATAGATAGATAGATAGACAGACAGACAGACAGACAGATAGATAGATAGATAGATAGATAGATAGATAGATAGATAGATAGATAGATAGATAGATAGATAGATAGATAGATAGATAGCCGACAGACAAGACAGACAGATAGATTGATAGACAGTCAGACGGATGGACAGATAGACAGACAGACAGACAGACAGACAGACAGACAGATAGATAGATAGATAGATAGATAGATAGATAGATAGATAGATAGATAGATAGCCGACAGACAGATAGATAGATAGATAGATAGATAGACTGACAGACAGACAGACAGATAGATAGATAGACAGACAGACAGATAGATAGATAGATAGCCAACAGATAGACAGACAGACAGACAGACAGATAGATAGATAGATAGATAGCCGACAGACAGACAGATAGATAGACGGACGGACGGACGGACAGACAGACAGACAGACAGACAGATAGATAGATAGCCGACAGACAGACAGACAGATAGATAGATAGACGGACAGACAGACAGACAGACAGACAGACAGACAGATAGATAGACGGACAGACAGACAGATAGATAGACAGATAGATAGATAGATAGATAGATAGATAGATAGATAGATAGATAGATAGCCGACAGACAGACAGACAGACAGACAGATAGATAGACGGACAGACAGACAGACAGACAGACAGACAGACAGATAGATAGATAGATAGATAGATAGATAGATAGATAGATAGAGAGACAGACAGATAGATAGATAGATAGATAGATAGATAGATAGATAGATAGATAGATAGATAGATAGATAGATAGATAGACAGACAGACAGACAGACAGACAGATAGATAGACGGACAGACAGACAGACAGACAGATAGATAGACAGATAGAAAGACAGATAGATAGATAGATAGATAGATAGATAGATAGATAGATAGATAGATAGATAGATAGATAGATAGATAGATAGACAGACAGACAGATTTTATTTTTGTGTTTAAACAAACACTCACTAATGAACAGAAAAATGATGTCTGCAGGACATGAGCGCATTTCCTCTTGTTTGGACTGAAGGGAACAGACAGCAATCGTATGAACTGGTTAAATATGTTCTGTTTGCAGGGATTCACCAGCACAATTTCCATGAATCACAAACTAATAGTGTGACAGCGAGAGTGGGTGCGTG
>JAVLUX010000006.1:53270000-53360000 GCA_032164185.1 Moxostoma hubbsi
CTTCATGTACCACAGACATCATTGGAATTTAATGGGCTTGTCACGACACACTTTCAGCGTTCATGTCAAATATCATATCAGTGAAATCATATGTGGCAAGCAGCATCATCAGCCTTTCCCACATTGTTGTTTTGTTATTACTGGTATTTATGTGACGAGACAGAATGCAAATATGATTGTTGTGAAAAGTTACGGAGAGTTTCGGATAGCAGGAACTGTCTGTAGGGTGGGAGGGGTCGGATGTTTTAACCTGTCTGCTGGATCTTAATCCTTTAATCAGATGATCTAGAGTTCACAGGTTGAAGCATCAGCGAACATTGTAAGTAGTTAAAACTTTTAAAACTTTTAAGATCTATTTGAAATAAGATGCATTTAAATAATTGATATGCACTGCAGATTAGGTGGAAAATGTCAAATGATGTTGCTTCTCTTTTATGCCAAGTATTTCCTCATTTTAAACGCTTCTTAAAAACTATTATTATAATTATAATTGTAACAATTGTCATGGAAATTCAGCTTCGCATTGAGAGTAACAGATCAACAACATGCTGAAATCCACTGTTTAAATCGACAGCTCATCCGTCGTTTATTTTTCAAAAGAAGCAACTATTTGTGTTACAGTGAGACATTAACAATGGACGTGAATGGGGGCGATCTGTTAACGTTAAAATACTGTTTCAAAAGTATAGCCAACATTATTCGTATTATGAACATTACTCGTATTAACATGATTTTAGTGTGCTAAATCACTTACTAACCTTTTCTGTGTAACATTATAGCCTATTTTATAACTTTGTTTCCATGATGACACAATGCCGTAAAACCGAAAGTAATTGTACGTTGTTTTAATGGAGTTTTAGATATAATCAAAAACATATTGTGTTGCATTGTATACATGCATGTGTATAATGGGGTTAAGACTACATTCTCTCTCTTTTATGTTCACTTCGATCCATTTTTAACTCAATATGAGAAAAAAAAAAAACAATATGTTGCGAGCAATCACGTTATAATCTAGCTGCAGTGAGCGCGTGAGGGACGGGCGTCCCCGTGCCAGAGTGTGCATTAGCCGGGTGCAGTTTCAGTCTCTCCCCCTTAGATTGGGTCACTTCAGACAACTCAGAGAAGTGGCGCTGACAGAGCAGAGAAATGCCCGTTTTGGTGGTGCGTGAGGTGACAAGTGCGTGGCGAAAGAGCGAGCGTGAGGCGACCGTCTGCGTCCTAATAATGTGCGATTAAGGGCAGCTGGGGGAGTTTCTGGTGCCCTCCTAGGGTAACGTGGTGCCCGCCAGGGCTGGACTGGTGATCTGGCATACTGGGGATTTTCCCGGTGGGCCGGCGCACTTTGGGGCCAATCAGGGGCGGACTGGCCATGAAACGAGCGGGCAAGTGGGTCGGCCGCAAAACATCCCGAATGGGCCGTGATAAACTAAAATGAGCCTCCACGTTATGCAGAACCCCTCCACCTCCCCGCTCAACAAGTTTTGGGCCAGTTGCCATGTCAAATCCTGGGCCGATTTCTCATCCCAGTCCAGCCCTGGTGCCCGCCTAGGGAGTTGGTGCCCTACATAGACTGTATAATATGCATATAGGGAGCGGCGGTACTGTTCATATGCTCTCGTGTTACGTTAAATGAGATCAAACAACTATTCGACGACTAAAATATTTGGCGACAACTGTCGGCAACGTTGACTAATCGTTGGATTAATCTGGATAGCAAGACAGACTAAGAAAAGCCCATGTTTTACCATGTCTATGATCTTTATCCATATTTCCATTTTTAGTCTTCCATTCCTGCTGCAAGAACAATCATGTCAAACAACGTCTACTACGGTAATGGCTCGAGTGACAACTGCACCAACGTGGACAGTCTTGTGAGGCGCTACTACCTGCCCATCATGTACGGCACCATCTTTGTCATTGGCGTAGTTGGTAATCTGACCGCTCTGTTGGTCTACGTGGTCAAAGTACGTCCCTGGAAAAACAGTACCATTGTCATGGTGAACCTCGTCATCACTGACCTACTCTTCATGATAAGCATGCCCTTCCTGACTTACTACTACGCCCTTGACGACTCGTGGATGCTTGGCATCTTCATGTGTCGCTTTACTCGCTTCATCTTCCATTTCAACCTCTACGGAAGCATCCTGTTCCTCACTTGCCTGGCCATCTTCCGTTATGTGGCCATCGTGCATCCATTGCATTCGGGCAACATGAAGAAAAAGCGTTGGGGTGTGCTGGCCTGTGTGTTGGTGTGGGGCGGGGCGGTGGCCGAGATTAGTCCGATTTTTAACTTTTTCGACCTGGTGGTGCAGGACAACAAGACCTACTGCCTGGACCTCGCGAGCAACAGGACAGAAGTGTTCTGGTGGTATAGCTGGATGTTGACCACACTAGGGTTTCTACTTCCCCTAATCGTGGTCTGCTTCTGTTACTGGCGCATCATGAAAGTGTTAGCCAAGGGTCCTCACACAGGAAATAGGAGACGCGTACAAGCAAGGAGACTTATTGTGTTGATTTTGATGTTCTTCGTAGTGTGCTTCCTCCCCTTTCACGTGCTACGAGCGTTGAGAATATACACAAGGATCACGCCGGATGTCGACTGCATGTTAGACCGCTGGGTGCACGCTGCCTACGTGATATCAAGACCAATCGCCGTTCTTAACATCATTCTGAACCTGCCGCTGTACACATTGTCAGGCGATGGCTTTAAGCAGGCCTTCGTGGATCTCTTCAGATGTAAACAACTCATGGCATGGTCTAAAAGGATCATGAATGTGTCTGTAATCGGCAAGTCAAGACCCAATATGTAAATTACGATCGGAGCGACTGTGTTTAGAGTAGAATTTATTCAATAAATTGTTCTCACTTTATTCTGTGTGAAATGCTGCGAAACGCACACCTGTCAAGACAAGGCGATATGCTGCTTGGCAACTGACTGACTGTTCCAATTTTTTACGGTTATTATGATTCATTAATGTTAACTTCTTAAGATTGGTGTCTTTTGTTAGATTGATGTTGATGCCATTTTGTCATTTTTTACAGCATCACTTGCATGTGACAAAATCCCTGTAATGCCCTGCCTTGTGTTACTTGTTGCTTTAATATATCGAAATAAAATGTTCATGCATAATGCAGACTCTGTAGATGTATTGACATACAAGGTTAACAGATATACTTGTAAAACTGTTGAAAATTTGACATGCATTATTTACATTTACATTTATGCATTTGGCAGATGCTTTTATCCAAAGCGACTTACAGTGCACTTATTACAGGGACAATCCCCCCGGAGCAACCTGGAGTTAAGTGTCTTACTCAAGGACACAATGGTGGTGGCTGTGGGGATCAAACCAGCAACCTTCTGATTACCAGTTATGTGCTTTAGCCCACTACGCCACCACCACATCACACTTTTAGTATGTGTGATCAAAATGTTGTGATATTGTCATCTGATTAAACATTAACCATTAAGCCATTTTAATTAAATTTGCATTGCATAAAGGACAGTGTGAGAGACATATCTCTATAAGGGCCAATAAAAACAATTGTTGCTATTTTAGTTTTACGTTAAAGGGACAGTTCACCCAAAAATTACAATTCAAAGTCATCTCTGTAGGTCCATACAATGCAAGTCAACTGGGGCAAAACTTTAAAGCTCAAAAAGCACATAAAGGCAGCATGAAAGCAACTCCAGTGGTTAAATACATGTCTTATGTGATATGATGGGTGTGGCTGACAAACAGATCAATATTTAAGCCATTTTTTACAATATAAATATAAATTCTCCACTTTTAAACAGCACTTCTAAGAGTTCTTTTTCTTTCGTTTTTTGGCGATTCACATGCTTTGCGCATATCGCCACCTACTGGGCAAGGAGGAGAATTTATAGTAAAAAAGGATCTGTTTCTCCCTCACATGAACTTCTGAAGACAGGTTTAACAACTGGAGTCTTATGGATTACATTTATGCTGGCTTTATGTGCTTTTTGGACCTTTAAAGTTCTGGTCACCATTCACTTGTTTTGTATGGACCAACAGAGCTGAGATATTCTTCTAAAAATCTTAATTTGTGTTTGCAGAAGTAAGAGAGAAAGATATGGTGATGCAGCAGTACTTTAATTGTATATAAAGCATGCACTGAATAATCACATGGTACTCACATGTCCAAATAAACACGGTAAAACCCTAGATCTGTTTGGTGGGCTACATAAAGTGTTTCATCATTTGGTGTTTTTACACTCTTTTCATTGGAAACAGTGGTGTAGATAAGGGCGGGCCGAGGTGGGCCAGGGCCCTCAAAATTAGACCCTGGCCCAACCAGAATATTACAGGTTTTTCTTTGACTTCAAATATATATTTATAAAATAGCGTACAAAAAAATGCATACAGTCTAATTTCTAAAAGAGCTAAATAAATATTTGAATGCGCCACTTCTCTGTTGTTAAGGACAAATTGGCACATCCATTTTTATCGAGCCCCACCTAAAAGTGATTCCCTGGCTGCGCCCTTGGTTGGAAAGTGTCTTTACCTGCTCTACACCGTTTTTAAACTGATTGAAGACCTTCTTCATTGTTGCCGAACGATAAGGTTATCTTATAGATCAATGCCATTTAAATTGGGTTTCTTGACTATTTGAAATATATCTCATGACTGAAATGTCAATGGACATGTTTGTCAACATATTTTGATCATTACTATTCGACTAGGCCTTAAATTGAATCAATAGTATTAGTCTATATTACACAATATGACTGAATTGGTTTAGTGTTCATTGAGCGGACTGAAGGAAATCTCACTTGTTAATCAATAACATCAGAAAAACCCCCGATCGAATAACTGCATTCTATAACACCAGCTTCCTTCTCATCACACTCATGTTTGCATTGTACATTTAGCAGGAAAGGAAGAGGAAATAAGAACATAATTACATGTGAAGTCATATGGGTGTGTTTATTATGGTAAGTGGTTTTAGTCACCGTTCACAACTTTTTGGCTGCATGTTTATCTGTCATGTGAATATATGTGTAGTGTGACTAAAATGTGTTTTCACAATGTACCACAGCTTACCAGTTACAAGTTTGTTATTCACACTTATACTGTGCGATTAAGGGCAGCTGGGGGAGTTTCTGGTGCCCTCCTAGGGTAAGGTGGTGCCCGCCAGGGCTGGACTGGTAATCTGGCATACTGGGGATTTTCCCGGTGGGTCGATGCACTTTGGGGCCGTGCTAAATGAATGTATACCGTGATAAATATCAATACCGAAGGCTATATGAAAAAGGATAATGTGATCATATTTTTATAATGTTTGCAATGTTGCCCTTCGTTTAGAAGTGTCCTGTAGGGCTTGGGGCAATGCCCCCCCGCCTTTGAAAGATGTACACTGAGGTAGGATGGCACATCCAATATCTGCATCACATCCTGTCCTCTGAGATACCTTAACCTCCTGGGAAGGGCAGCATGGTGATTCTGTGGTTAGCACTGTCGCCTCACTGCAAGAAAGTCCTGGATTCCAGTCCCGGCTAGACTTGGGCCTTTCTGTGTGGAGTTTGCATGTTCTCCCTATGTTTGAGTGTTTCATCCTCAAGTCCAAAAACATGCAGGTTAAGTGAATTGGAGACTCTAAATTTAGTGAATGACTTAACCTCCAGTGTGCTGTCTGTCTGCACTGGTCTCAGAACAGTTATAGGAGAGATATAGGATGCTCCCTTGCTCCCTATTTAGTGCATGACTTAACCTCCAGTGTGCTGTCTGTCTGCACTGGTCTCAGAACAGTTATAGGAGAGATATAGGATGCTCCCTTGCTCCCTATTTAGTGCATGACTTAACCTCCAGTGTGCTGTCTGTCTGCACTGGTCTCAGAACAGTTATAGGAGAGATATAGGATGCTCCCTTGCTCCCTATTTAGTGCATGACTTAACCTCCAGTGTGCTGTCTGTCTGCACTGGTCTCAGAACAGTTATAGGAGAGATATAGGATGTTCCCTTGCTCCCTATCTAGTGCTTGACTTAACCTCCAGTGTGCTGTCTGTCTGCACTGGTCTCAGAACAGTTATAGGAGAGATATAGGATGTTCCCTTGCTCCCTATTTAGTGCATGACTTAACCTCCAGTTTGCTGTCTGTCTGCACTGGTCTCAGAACAGTTATAGGAGAGATATAGGATGCTCCCTTGCTCCCTATTTAGTGCATGACTTAACCTCCAGTGTGCTGTCTGTCTGCACTGGTCTCAGAACAGTTATAGGAGAGATATAGGATGCTCCCTTGCTCCCTATTTAGTGCATGACTTAACCTCCAGTGTGCTGTCTGTCTGCACTGGTCTCAGAACAGTTATAGGAGAGATATAGGATGTTCCCTTGCTCCCTATTTAGTGCATGACTTAACCTCCAGTGTGCTGTCTGTCTGCACTGGTCTCAGAACAGTTATAGGAGAGATATAGGATGTTCCCTTGCTCCCTATCTAGTGCTTGACTTAACCTCCAGTGTGCTGTCTGTCTGCACTGGTCTCAGAACAGTTATAGGAGAGATATAGGATGCTCCCTTGCTCCCTATTTAGTGCATGACTTAACCTCCAGTGTGCTGTCTGTCTGCACTGGTCTCAGAACAGTTATAGGAGAGATATAGGATGTTCCCTTGCTCCCTATCTAGTGCTTGACTTAACCTCCCTCCAGTGTGCTGTCTGTCTGCACTGGTCTCAGAACAGTTATAGGAGAGATATAGGATGTTCCCTTGCTCCCTATTTAGTGCATGACTTAACCTCCAGTGTGCTGTCTGTCTGCACTGGTCTCAGAACAGTTATAGGAGAGATATAGGATGCTCCCTTGCTCCCTATTTAGTGCATGACTTAACCTCCAGTGTGCTGTCTGTCTGCACTGGTCTCAGAACAGTTATAGGAGAGATATAGGATGCTCCCTTGCTCCCTATTTAGTGCATGACTTAACCTCCAGTGTGCTGTCTGTCTGCACTGGTCTCAGAACAGTTATAGGAGAGATATAGGATGTTCCCTTGCTCCCTATTTAGTGCATGACTTAACCTCCAGTGTGCTGTCTGTCTGCACTGGTCTCAGAACAGTTATAGGAGAGATATAGGATGTTCCCTTGCTCCCTATCTAGTGCTTGACTTAACCTCCAGTGTGCTGTCTGTCTGCACTGGTCTCAGAACAGTTATAGGAGAGATATAGGATGCTCCCTTGCTCCCTATTTAGTGCATGACTTAACCTCCAGTGTGCTGTCTGTCTGCACTGGTCTCAGAACAGTTATAGGAGAGATATAGGATGTTCCCTTGCTCCCTATTTAGTGCATGACTTAACCTCCAGTGTGCTGTCTGTCTGCACTGGTCTCAGAACAGTTATAGGAGAGATATAGGATGCTCCCTTGCTCCCTATTTAGTGCATGACTTAACCTCCAGTGTGCTGTCTGTCTGCACTGGTCTCAGAACAGTTATAGGAGAGATATAGGATGTTCCCTTGCTCCCTATTTAGTGCATGACTTAACCTCCAGTGTGCTGTCTGTCTGCACTGGTCTCAGAACAGTTATAGGAGAGATATAGGATGTTCCCTTGCTCCCTATCTAGTGCTTGACTTAACCTCCAGTGTGCTGTCTGTCTGCACTGGTCTCAGAACAGTTATAGGAGAGATATAGGATGTTCCCTTGCTCCCTATTTAGTGCATGACTTAACCTCCAGTGTGCTGTCTGTCTGCACTGGTCTCAGAACAGTTATAGGAGAGATATAGGATGTTCCCTTGCTCCCTATCTAGTGCTTGACTTAACCTCCCTCCAGTGTGCTGTCTGTCTGCACTGGTCTCAGAACAGTTATAGGAGAGATATAGGATGCTCCCTTGCTCCCTATTTAGTGCATGACTTAACCTCCAGTGTGCTGTCTGTCTGCACTGGTCACAAAACAGTTATAGGAGAGCTATAGGATGCTCCCTTGCTCCCTATTTAGTGCATGACTTAACCTCCAGTGTGCTGTCTGTCTGCACTGGTCTCAGAATAGTTATAGGAGAGCTATAGGATGCTCCCTTGCTCCCTATCTAGTGCATGACTTAACCTCCAGTGTGCTGTCTGTCTGCACTGGTCTCAGAACAGTTATAGGAGAGCTATAGGATGCTCTCTTGCTCCCTATTTAGTGCATGACTTAACCTCCAGTGTGCTGTCTGTCTGCACTGGTCTCAGAACAGTTATAGGTGAGCTATAGGATGCTCCCTTGCTCCCTATTTAGTGCATAACTTAACCTCCAGTGTGCTGTCTGTCTGCGCTGGTCTCAGAACAGTTATAGGAGAGCTATAGGATGCTCTCTTGCTCCCTATTTAGTGAATGAGTTAACCTCCAGTGTGCTGTCTGTCTGCACTGGTCTCAGAACAGTTTGAAATGCACCTTATTTTCATCATAGCTCCAGAGAAAGCCTCTGAAAGCAACGTTTTACAGCTTTTGCATGAACCCATGTGATATTGCACAGTAAATAGGATTTCTAAGGAAGAACTGCACTAAAGTATGCATCAGTGTACGTTGTGTTTAGCAGCGCGGTGTTTCACGATAATCCGGTACAAATGACAAAATGGCATATCGGATGAAACATGGACTCTACACTTGTGACTCAAACTGATTTTAATGTAAAAACTTAATTAGGTTTATCACCAGATGTAGTTGTGTTGCCGTATCTCCTAAAGACAAACTCCGCTGTGATCAGCACCATGTTGTTTAGTCACAAGTTTAACCCTTTACTGACCGCATAGAGTCTCGTGAACTGAGATCAGTCAGTTTAAATGAAATAAAATTATACGTTGCGTATAGCGTAGCAGAAATACAACGTCCACACATGTGTGTGCGCAGGGTCGTTCCTGGTTAACC
The DNA here is from genome assembly GCA_032164185.1 of Moxostoma hubbsi. Classification (NCBI taxonomy): domain Eukaryota; kingdom Metazoa; phylum Chordata; class Actinopteri; order Cypriniformes; family Catostomidae; genus Moxostoma; species Moxostoma hubbsi. Next base: position 53,278,845 of record JAVLUX010000006.1, read on the forward strand.
TGGTCAGTATTTGAAGGCAGCATAGATACAACCTTCGCTGAATTTTACAGTAACAAAATCCAGCACATACAATTTGCTGATTGGTTGAATTGCACCTGAAGGAGCATTTGAAAGCAGCATTTAGTTGATATGTTTTTGTTCTCCAGAAGCATTGTAGTTAGTACATATAGCACGTGCTTGGTTATGTCTAACTTGAATTAGTTTGAGAACATTAGATATGGCCATCCGAATCTAGTGTCCTTATGAGGTGCTTTCATATCCGTATCACTGCCAGTGAAGTCTGGCTTTCGGACGCTCCCTATTCTGCATTCCTTCACCAAAGTGTGGACTACCTCACCAAAAAATGACCGTAAGATTGAAGGGTTGCATTTCAGACAGTTAAATCAACAAAATATAAATATGCACACAGGCGACAAATTAATAAAATACCACTTCACAACTTTACCAGAACAGGCTTAATACGTTAATTGTGCCCTTCAGTGGAATGAAATGCAATACTTCCACTAATCCCAAATCTTTTTCCTTATTACGGAAAATGAGAAACATTCTACTGAGAAAACGGAAGCTGCGGTACCACAATACTTTAAAGGTGCTCTCAGTCATTTCTCCATCAATTAAAGGATTAAAAAAGGTCATTTAATAATGACTTAGACGATGTTTTGACAGAACATTCGTCTCATTTCTCGGAATTCAGAAGTTGCTTGTAAACACACACAGGGCGGCTCTAATATACCAAAACCACAATTGAGACGTGTCCTCTGGAAATAGCACATTTCACATTTTTCCACAAACAAGGCACCTATCCAGCATTTGATACCAAAAGAAGTTGCCATGAAAATGTTATGTTAGGCCAAATCCGGCAGATCAGGTGAAGCTGAAGACACATTTGAGGTGGTGCGGTTGGAAAATGATCAGTCCTGCCAGGATACACCAACTTTATTCATGCAGTTGTTTTTCCAGCAGTTTCGTCCTTCTGTGCAACTAACCAAATGTAAACCATAAATCTACGTGGGTGATGTTCCAACAAAGGACGCATACTTGGACCTCAATACAGAAAACCTTTCAACAACACAAGCCAATCAAATAGAAAAAGGAGACGGAGAAGTGTAAATGAGTTTATTTCAGTCACTATGCTAACACGGTAAAAATAAGCAAGTGTATATGTCGAGGTCAGGTAGGTAAATATTTAAATGATTTTGAGTTTTTAACTAGTTCATATAAAATCACTGAGTAAAGAGAGCTAACACACACAGACACACAGACACACACACATCAAAAGTGTTTTTAATGGGGTCAGTGTTTGGACTATGACTAGTTCAATGCTCATGGAGTTACAAATGCAAAGTTAATCATTTTATTTCATTAAGGATGATGGTTTTGCAGCTTTGGTATGATATGCACCACATCTGATCCGTAACTTTACAAATTATTGCTTCAATTAACCTAAAAAATAAATTAAAAGATACAATCTGAGTATGGTTTTATCTGTCAGTTGTAATCTAATCAATTGTTTTGGTTGCTCTGTCAATTTACTACACCCAGATAGGGTAGACCGGGGCTAGTTGTCACACTTTTCACTCCAGTGAATATTTCTCAGGGAAGGTTTATTTTAGAATATCAATTTCTGCTGAGCCACACCAGGGACGGATTAAGACTTGCAAAGGCCAATTATCTCCAAGGGCACCCCTCCAAAAGTTGTTTGACGGGACTACGTTTTTTGTTTTCATTGTTGATGGGTTTTTGAGCGGCAAACTGGATCACGCAACCTAAAAGACCAGGAGCCCCCCGGGCAGTACACTGGCCCCATTGGTAATCCATCCCTGAGCCACACACCTCACTCAAAGTCTTGGCTAAAAAATAATTTAAAAAAAAACCTATTAAACATTTTCAAAAGATCCAGTTCACTAAACACACATTGCCTTTTGTGACAACATGCCCCGATTGTAGGCTTTGTGCCCAATTATAAGGCACAACATGATTCACGAAACAAAAAAAATGGAAAAAGCATGTACAAACTTGCTTAAAAAAAACAAAACAAAAAAAATAATCAAGTGACAACATGCCCCCAATCTGTCTATCACGGCTAATACATTTGTCCTAAGAACACATTTAAACCTTTCAGTAAAAATGTGCCACGCCAATATAGTTCACCCATGCTTGAATGTGTGCGAGTGTGGTTTAATTATGTTTACCCAAGAGCTATAACAAAAATACATGGCAAATAATCATTAAATTAGCATTTTTGTCTTGAATTCCAGTAAAAATATCTAAATATATTCTTAATCAAGATATATTCACTTGACAAGCAAACTGGCATAAGTTATTAGGCTATGTTTTTAGAAAAATCTGCCATTGGGGTACAAATAAGTTTATTTTTCTTACATAATTGACAAATAGTTTTTATTCTTTTAAGCATAAACCTCAAAAAATGGTCAAAAAACACAAACTACCTTATGCCATTTTGCTGGTCAAGTATTACAAAATACTAATTAAGAAAAATGTTTTTTGCCGTGTATAATGATGGAGAACATTGAAGGGAAGAATTCACAGAAATTATTCTAATTTAAGAACTAACAGTTTACAAACCCCTGCTAGAGGACTCCTGACTCCAAATCTTGAAGTTAATGAGATATAAACCTTGTGACAACTAGCCCCTGTCTCCTCTACATGCATGTACATACATGTAGGTTTGTACGCATGCATGTTTCTACACCACTTCCCTGCTTAAAAAGACTTACAAAGAGAAGTATACAAACAAAAATATTCCGAGTGCACACACAAACAGAAGACCGAGGTTGAGAATCATTCTGGTTTTAGGAGGCTCCTGGAGCATCTCAGTAACACTGCACTTGTCCTCTTCTCCAAACGGCTGCTCTGCTTTCTCAGGATTTGTATTACAGCCACAAAACCACTCAAAACATTTCACACATTGCCCCTTTTGTCTACCAACATTCCTGTCCTCTGTGCTCGGGTGTTTGGAGATGTCCAGAGACTCCAAGTGGCCATTTGTAAGAATTTCAGGACCAGTTTCAACAGCCTGAGACAGCAGTCTTGTCTCCACTCCGTCCAATGTCTTCTCCTTCTCTGTTTCCATTGGAAGCTGTTTTCCCTTCTCTCTTGTTTGAAGACTTGAAGCGTCTTTGGTTCTGTTGTGGAGTCCCCACAAAGTAGTCCTAGCAATCTGCTCCTGGCTTGGTGGATCGGTGCAAAGGCTAACCACCACTGCCACCAGCCCTGAAATCCAGAACAATACAGCCGATACATACATGAAATGAATATCCTTGATGAACACAGGGCGGTCATCGTTTTTGTCACAATCAGGCTTTCTATAAACAAAGGCAAGGATCAGTCTTATAGCGCCTAAAAACAAGCCCACAATGCCCCCCCAGAACGCGCCAGTCTCGTTGCAACGTTTCCAGAGTACACCCAACAAAAAAAGTGCAGCTATGGGAGGGGTAAGGTAATCGGACACTTCCTGAATGTATAGGAACATCTGACCACCTTGCATCATAATGATGAAAGGCACCCAGGCTATGCTAAAGGCCACTATGAAGATCACAAACAAGCGTCCCACCACCATGAGCTCTTTGGAGGAAGCCTGTTGGTGCACCATCTTGTAGATATCAAGAGTAAAGATAGTGCTGGCGCTGTTGAAGATTGAGTCCAGGTCACTCATGAGAGCTGCGAGCATCACAGCCATCATCAAACCTCGGAGTCCAACGGGCATTACGCTCATGACGAGGCGAGGATAGGCTGTATTGGTGCAGCCAGCTTTGTTGTTGCACACTTGCATGCAATGCTCTGGACTGATGCAAGCAAGCTCATCTGCAAATAGCACACGTGAAATCATGCCTGGAATCACAATGATAAACATTGGTAGGACTTTTAAAACGCCAGCCATCAGAGTCGACCCTTTGGCATGGGCAACATTTCGGGCCGCCAAGACTCTCTGGACTATGACTTGATCGGCACACCAGTACCAGATAGAGGCAGAAGTCTGGCCCAAAAGGAAAGCAGGCCAGGGTAGGTCTTCATCCAATGGACCTCTCAAGATCTTGAACGAGTCTGGTTTGGGATGCACAAGGCAGGACTCAGAGAAGGTGATGTTCCTCTTTAGGATAATCGCTGTGACATTGGGGACAGCGTCCATGTACTTGGTGCGCAACCCTTCAAAACCTCCAACCTTAAACAAGCTGATAGCCATGAGGCACACAGCTCCTGAAACCATGAGAAATGCCTGGAGAGTGTCCGTGTAGATGACGGCAACCAGGCCGCCTGTGACCGTGAGAATGGCCGTCATGGTGATTAGCAAGATTATGGACACATAGAGGTTCCAGCCCAGAGACTCCTGGATGAAGAGCGCTCCGGAATAGAGATCCACGGAGAGCTTGGTGAAGATATAGAGGAGCAGAGTGAGGGTCGCAAAGAACACTTTCAACCGCTTGCCACCAAATCTTTTGGAGAGGTATTCTGGCATGGTGTACACACCTGAGTAGATATACACAGGTATGAAGACCCAACCTAGGAGCTGCAATAGCAGGATTGCATTGAATTCCCAGGCACTTACAGCGAGACCGCTAGCAGCGCCAGAGCCAGCGAGGCCGATGAAGTGCTCGCTGCCAATGTTACTGACAAAAAGAGATGCACCAATGACCATCCAGTTCATGGAACGACCAGCCAGAAAGTATCCACTCACAGTACCTCGGTTTGATCTCCACATCGCATAGAAGCCAAAGCAGAGAACAAGTACAAAGTACATGGCTACGACGACAATATCAGCTGCTTCCATTGTTGATGCCATTTTTTAACTGGTGATGAAAAAGACAAAAGTACATACAAGATAAAGTCTCCAGTATGGCTGATTTTTTTTTTTAGGTCTAATTTCTGTTCACTTTCTTGCATTGATTCATATGCTTCGGTGATTTACAATATAAATGATCTGCAATTCAGTGGTCACATGCAGGAATTAATTCTGGAAGAGAGGAAAAAGAAGAAATAGATTAAAAAAACAACGTTAAACCAAAGCGAGAAAGCAAATAATGATTAATATTTTGGTTGGATGTTTACACATTATGGATGTTTATGCATTAGATAAGAAACGATCAAACCAAGAGGCATTATTTTAAATACAAATCACCCAAGCACACATGCAAAACATGACATAATACATCCAGTAAAAATCACATTGACACAAATCATAGCAAAACAAGTTAATTCAAGATGCATTTGTCAGCAGATGACACTTGATTTTATATATTGTTATCTAATGCAATGATATTAATATTTAAATATTTGGTTTCCAAAGTGGCCAAATACTTTTTGTGGGCCACTGGTAACACTTTCTGCAATTTTCTCAATGCCCATCAATGAAACTCAATGCAATGTTACTATACTTGATCTAAAACTACATTAAACAACATTTTATATGTACAATTATTATGCATGCTTTTTAAACCTCATATTATTAATATTATTAGACTAAAATATTTGTACTTTTACATGTATAGATAATTATTAATTAATTAATACACAACACTCTGCACACTTTAAACTTTTGACAGAAAGACTTGAATATCATGTGGAAAATGAGCTCCACAGTCACGTCAGAAACTGAGACAACAGAGGCAGAACTTTTACAAAACGGTGTAAAACTCATCAATACTTACCAGGGTCATTAAAGTCCAGGCATTCCAGATTAAATGAATGAATGAATGATTCAATTCACACTGAACTTGCGAGTGATGAAAAATTTTCTCGCCTCCGTCTACATCCGTGACGTCATCTGACCCGCAAATGGAGTATTAAATAAAAGGGCGCCAAAAGCCAATTATGGCCAACGCGCTTTGGAGAAAAATGTTTATATAATAATAAGTTTCATCCCCACTTTTAATGTTTTACTTCAATTAAAGTTTAGATTTTTGTTATATTTTTGAATGAATTATCAAAAGGATAAACAATGCGGATTTTTTCTCTCATATTTCTTTGCTCATATTTACTAAGGGTGCCAATAATTTTTTTTTATTTTCAAGATGGCTGGTCACGGTGAAATCGTGCCAGATCGCCAATTTAACATTGATATAAGTTGGAAAATTTGCCTATGGTGGGTAAGGGACCGTCTAAAAAGTCCACAAATGGTATGTACATGATCAAACAATGTATGAATACAATCATAAAGACAAGTTGAGGTGAAGAAAAAAAACAAACAAATAAAAATAAAACACAATTATAAAAAGATATGTATAAACCATCCAAAATGTATACATAAGACAAATAATCGAAATAATGAAATATATATATATATTTAACATATAATTGATATAATGTTTTTATAAGTCATGGGCCAGGAAAGTTCTCATTTTAGCATATAAGAAAGGATATAAAATGTTTATTAATAACGCATATTAACACAACGCATTTATTACTAAATCAATGGAGGATGTGGTTAGGGGCCGTGATTATCTGCTCTCTTAATTTTTTCCCACTTTGTCATTGTTTTTTTTTCTCCCCCTTTCTCCCAAATTTGGAATTCCCAATGCACTCCAGGTCCTCGTGTGGCGTAGTGACTCGCCTCAATCTGGCTGGTGGAGGGTGAATCTCAGTTGCCTCCGCATCGGAGACTGTCAATCCGCACATTTTATCACGTGGCTTGTTGAGCACATTACCGCGGAGACCTAGCGCATGTGGAGGCTTCACGCTATTCTCTGCATCATCCACACACAGCCAAGTGAAGGGTGAGCAACAGAGTACCAGAACCACCTCCACGTAGTCGGCCAGAGTCCAGTCAGGACTTCATAGTGCACTAAATGCGCCAGTTGGAGAAAGTCAAAGACGTGATCCTCAACTGGACGGTCCCCTTGCTTCAGGAGAAGAATTCTGATCCATCTTGTTTGGTCAGTTCTTCTGTCAGGCTGGTTGTGGACCGGACGAGTGGAGACACAGGAGTACTTTCAAAGTTTTAATGGATGACGTTGGAGTACAACAAATGCCATACAGGGAACAATCAAGGAAATATGCTGGAGTGGAACAAATATCGCACAAGGAATAAATCGAGGAAACAGGCTGGAGTAGAACACTGCTGAGTGACAACACAACATACCGTACCAGAACTGACAAAGGAATGCAAAATCTAGAGGGTATTTATGCAAACAAGATCTAATGATGGAATGGAAAACAATGGTTACAAAGAAAACATGCTGTGGTCATGAAAACGTACACATTGTACAAAATCTCCAGGCACAGTTATACCCCCAGGGCACAGATTGAACGGGAGCTACAATGGCAGGTCAGTGACTGTTTGGTCACTGGGAATGCTGTTGTTCACACTGTTGCACGGGAAGTATCCTGCCATCACTGATATACATATGATCAATGGTCTGGTGGGATGACATGTGTTGGAATAACCCGGTATCACGCCGAGGCGTGAAATAGACACGCCGGTCCACTCGCGGATGCGTGTCTATTTCACGCTTTGCCTCCTCTAGGCGTGTACATGACACGCGCGCGTCTACGTAGAATACCGGCAGGGGGCGATCGTTTCCTCAACGCCAACAACTCTCCGCGCACCAAAGAGGAAGCGATATATCGCGTTCTCCAGTTCCGGTTAGCAGGATATATATTTTTGTATATAAATACACTTTTTAAATAAATATATATATATTTATTCATTTATTTATTTACATCAGCACAAGATACTCGACAGCCCACACACACACACATATAACAACGTTAGGCTACAGCAACGTTAGGATTTCTTCATGAAAGCAGCACTATAATGAACCTTTATTTGTCACATATGGTCACAAGTGAAAGTAACCGGCGAAATTGGCCGGCATCCCGCCCGCACGAACGTGCAACGCGACGACAACGGTATCGCTTCCTCTTTGGTGCGCGGAGAGTTGTTGGCGTTGAGGAAACGATCGCCCCCTGCCGGTATTCTACGTAGACGCGCGCGTGTCATGTACACGCCTGGAGGAGGCAAAGCGTGACACCGACACGCATCCGCGAGTGGACCGGCGTGTCTATTTCACGCCTCGGCGTGATATCGGGTTGGTTGGAAAGGAGGGGCTTAGCACACCTGTCAGTCACTGCCATGACTCAGCGGAATGAGGCGCAAGGGAGAATTGCCCCGGGACCGGGAGTAATAACTTCAATCTGTGTATAATAGTGTGTGTGTCTATAAGTGACTGTAATTACTATTTTATACTGTAGACATTCCTTGTTAGTCATAGCGTTTGTTTTATAAGACATTATTGTGTTTGGCAGCTGTTATTGAGATCGTTGGAACTTATAGCGTTAATGATAAGTTAGCGTGTTCATTGTAATATCATTGTTTTTATCCTCATCCTTTCTGTCTGATGCATGTCACCCAGAGCTCCCTGTCATGCCCCCCAGAGGTTCTTGTCATGCCCCCCAGAGGTTCTTGTCATGCCCCCCAGAGGTTCATGTCATGCCCCCCAGAGGTTCATGTCATGGCCCCCCAGAGGTTCATGTCATGGCCCCAGAGGTTCTTGTCATGCCCCCCAGAGGTTCTTGTCATGGCCCCCCAGAGGTTCTTGTCATGCCCCCCAGAGGTTCTTGTCATGGCCCCCCAGAGGTTCTTGTCATGGCCCCCCAGAGGTTCTTGTCATGCCCCCCAGAGGTTCATGTCATGGCCCCCCATAGGTTCTTGTCATGGCCCCCCATAGGTTCTTGTCATGGCCCCCCATAGGTTCTTGTCATGCCCCCCAGAGGTTCATGTCATGGCCCCCCAGAGGTTCTTGTCATGGCCCCCCAGAGGTTCATGTCATGGCCCCCCCAGAGGTTCATGTCATGGCCCCCCCAGAGGTTCTTGTCATGCCCCCCAGAGGTTCTTGTCATGGCCCCCCAGAGGTTCTTGTCATGGCCCCAGAGGTTCTTGTCATGGCCCCCCAGAGGTTCATGTCATGGCCCCCCAGAGGTTCTTGTCATGGCCCCCCAGAGGTTCTTGTCATGGCCCCAGAGGTTCTTGTCATGGCCCCCCAGAGGTTCATGTCATGGCCCCCAGAGGTTCATGTCATGGCCCCCCCAGAGGTTCTTGTCATGCCCCCCAGAGGATCTTGTCATGGCCCCCCAGAGGATCTTGTCATGCCCCCCAGAGGTTCATGTCATGCCCCCCAGAGGTTCATGTCATGGCCCCCCAGAGGTTCATGTCATGGCCCCCCAGAGGATCTTGTCATGCCCCCCAGAGGTTCATGTCATGGCCCCCCAGAGGTTCATGTCATGGCCCCCCAGAGGATCTTGTCATGGCCCCCCAGAGGATCTTGTCATGGCCTTCAAAGAGCTTCCTTCCATGGCTGCTCAGATCTTAAAAAGAAAGTGCAAAAAAAAAAAGTTTTTTCAGACATAAATATCTTAACAGTTGCATTCCTTCAAATCTGAACAATTCAGATTATTGCATTTATGTTTTCTTATTTGTTATTTCACTTTTTAGCACTTTTTTCACGTTTTTTTTAAACGTCCCTTAGTGTGACTCGATTTATTTAAAGAAATATGTGCACTACAATAACTCTTATTTCTTACATTTCTGTTTCTTCTGACCAAAACACATTGTGTGTCACCAAAATAGGAGCAGTATATATTAAATTTGTTGGCAGCTGTGGCTCCGGTGGAAGAACGGATCGGCTGCTAATCGCAGGGTTGGCGGTTCGATTCCTGGCCCACATGCCGAAGTGTCCTTGGGCAAGACACTGAACCCCAAATTGCTCCCAATGGCAGACTAGCGCCTTGCATGGCAGCTCTGCTGTCATTGGTGTATGAATGTGTGATTGGGACACAATGTAAAGCGCTTTGGTAACTTCTAAGGTTAGAATAAGCACTATATAAGTGCAGACCATTTAAATATATAATGAAAAAAAGATATTCATGAATTCATTATTTTAATAATTTCACAGTTCTAGTTTTATTCATTAAAAGTCAAAATTACACATGTTATATGTGTGGAGAAAGAATGTCAATAGACCAAATTGTAGGCAAGCATGTGCAGAAAACTTGCTGCTAAACTAAATGGATAATCTTGTCATATTCTGTATAATCAGATACAGCAAAACTATGGTAATGTATTATTAGCCACCACTGTCACTTAACTATATTACACTATATTTGAATGAGATCTCACATACCCTAGTATGATTTTCCAGTATCTGTAGTTACTATGGTATTTTGGTGGAAATTACAGTTACCATGCTAAATGTCTGTCAATGGTATTTACTGTTTTACAAATACACTTTACATTTCCACACTGCTTTAGAGGTATTCTAATGGAACCAGATAACAAGTAGTGATAACCTAACACCCATATGATACCATCTGAATGGAAAAAAAGAAGTGTTGTGTCTCCTATTGGACGTAGAAAAGAGTAAACGGCAAGGAATAGCCAGATGGTGGCAGCATTCGCTTTACATTCTGAAATATCTGTGAACACCAGATAAGAGCACATAACACATTTAACGTCAATCAAGACTGAAAAAATGTAAGTAAAAGTAGCACATGTTCAGATAAAGATCTTTTTGCATGTGCAGTAGAGGCCAGGTGTGACTATGTAGGTCAAGACTGTGAAGACAGACAACCTGTGAACCAAACCTACAATACAACACTAACATAAGCTCACTAAATAGCATATGCACCTCTAGTTACTGCAGTACAGTAAAAAATCAATTATAAGCAATATAGTAGGAAGTCCATGTGCCATGGTATATCTGTACCATGGCAATGCCATTTTAGGACACTATGATGGAATACCATATAAATATGATAATATGTGCAAATAGTAATAATGCAATACATCCAATATTGATACGAGTCTAGTTTTATGACTGACAGTTCACTTTAAATATGTAGAGGGCAGAAGTGCTCAAAGTTGTGAACAAAGAGCTTGAGTGCTCTGAAACGGTACTGAAGACCACATAAGCTGTCAAGGGCTGTGTGTAAACCCTATGCAATAGCATACTACCATGCTACTTTTGCAGTATGGATCCTGTTTGAAACAACGCCTTTAACATATAACCCCAACATCTCCATAAATCAACCAGAAAAGGCTTTACGGAGGTGTTCATCCTTCGTATAGGATAGCGTTTCTATTCTTACTGTAGATACAGTCAAACATACACAGAAAATATGCTGATGCTACAGTGTTGTGAGTGGTTGCCAGGCACCTTAGAAACTCCTCTGACCGCAGCTTTGGGCCAAAGCCGCCACTGAACATAAATAGAATAAAGAAAAAATAGGTTAGTCAAACCCTTGGGCTGTCTCGACATTGACTTGTACTGATTCTGTGTCTGAGCGAACACATATGACCGTGTGGTAAAGAAAGAATCATGCAGACACAATCTATGTGAAGTTACTTGCCAAAGCAAGCATACAGACATTGCGCAACAGACATGAATGATACATCAAACAGGCAACCCGCTGAGGAGAGGTGTGCTGTTAATTTTCCTAGCTATCAGACTAAAGATTTATGCCTAGCAGACAATAAAACAGGAAAATAATCCTATAGATTTACATTGAAGGAGGGACCTGAGCCATATCTAGATAGCAGAATATCATAAGAGACTTGAGGTCGGACTCTTTTGACCTGGGCGAGTAAGCAACCACACAGCCACATGCTAAAAAACATTTAAAAAAAAGTTTAACAACTGCAATGCAACATGTTACAAATCACCTAGGCCACCCGAGCAACCACATATTTTTGCAATGCCCTAGTAACCATCCAGAACACCCTTGCAACTGCTTAACAACTTGCTAAAAATCACCCAGATCACTCTAGTAATCACATAACACCCTGTTAACTATCCAGAACACACTAGCAACTGCATAGCAATGCACTAAAAACACCCAGAACACCTTATCAAAATCATAGCAATTTATCAAATATCACCTAGACCACCCGAGCAACCATATATTACTATAGCAACACCCTGTAACCATACAGAAGCTCCTAGCAACTGCATAACAACATGCTAAAATGACCCAGACCACTCTAGCAACCACATAGCATCAGCCTGGTAAACATCCAGAACACTTTAGCAGCCACATAACAATGCACCAATAACCACTCGGAACACATGAACTGCATAGCAACATGCTAAAAATCACCAAGACCATCCGAGCAATGACATACTGTAGCAATGCCCTGGTAACCATCCGGAATGCCCTATCAACTGCATAGAAACATGATAAAAAAAATAAATAAATAAATAAATCACCCACCATCCTAGCAGCACATACTGTAGCAATGCCTAGTAACCATTCAGAACAACCTAGCAACTGTATAGCAGCACAATAAAAACTATTAAGAAGACTTCAGCAACCAGACAATAATGCCCTGGCAACCACTCATAACACTGTAACAGTTGTTTCATGAACATTCATGACATTTATTTTACAGTCATGTACAAGCATCAGACACATGCTGACTTTCAGTCTTTCTAGGTCAATGACAACCAGTGGAGCTCGACAGCTTGAACGTAGTAACACCGTTGAATAAAAGAGCACTTCCGCCCTCAGAGTCACTCTGCACTGGTGAGTTGTAGAGATGCGAGCATTTGTTTCATGCCATTCTGGGCACAAAACTTCTGGCATGTTAAAATAATGAGGACGTGCTATTTTAGTCACAGAACGACTCACCAGCTTTTGTTTAATACTATAAAATGGCAGCTGTTTTGGCTGTGCTAGTACAACCCAAAATTACAATTCAGTCATCATTTACTTACCCTCATGTCGTTCCAAACCCATATGACATTCTGTCCTATGTGGGACATGAAAGGACGTGTTTATAGTGGAATGTCCAAGCTGCACTTCTCCGTGAGGGTGATGACAGATATCATGTGTGGTCTGTTTTATCGAGCTGCACTGTGGAGGTCTCCTTGATTGGAGGTTGGAGGTTGCCTTGATTGGATCTTTAATTCCAAAATGAGAACAGGATGGTTTTCGCTCAATTAAACATGCAATGCAACCACAATTTTAATTTCTCTATCTACACTCATTATTTCATCGGATTTCAAAAAAATGCATCATTAATTTGACACAAAATTGGATTTAAAATTAAAAATGCATATTTATTTGCATAATGAAAACTGGATGCCACTTGCTGAATTAATCATGCAATGTATGAAACCACAGTTTTTAATATTTCTTTCTTGATACATTATTTAATCAGATGGGTAACAGTTACAAAAGTTTACACGAAAATTGATTAAAAATAGATTAAAGATGAGAATTGGACAGCACTCGTGTAATTAAACATGCAACGTAATTGCAATTGTTCATATCTCCTTCTTGACTCGTTTAACTGAATGCCAAAATGTTTACAATATTTTTGCACAAAATTGGATTAAAAGTGCTAAATATTAAAAATGCAAAATGCATATTTCCAAGATGAGAACTGACCACCGCTCGTTGAATTAAACATGCAACATTGAATCTTTATTTAGTTGGGCGGCCAAAAGATTACTTTTTTGCATAAACATGGATTAAAAATTAAAAATGCAAAAAGAGTATTTCCAAAAATGAGAACTGGTCGACACGGCCGAATTAAAAATGCAATGCAACCATACTTTTTAATATGTCCTTCTTGAGGGGTTCTGGGTATCTCAGCGAGTATTGACTCTGACTATCACCCCTGGAGTCACGAGTTTGAATCCAGGGTGTGCTGATTGACTCCAGCCAGGTCTCCTAAGCAACCAAATTGGCCGGTTGCTAGGGAGAGTAGAGTCACATGGGGCAACCAAATTGGCCGGTTGCTAGGGAGAGTAGAGTCACATGGGGCAACCAAATTGTCCCGGTTGCTAGGGAGAGTAGAGTCACATGGGGTAACCAAATTGTCCCGGTTGCTAGGGAGAGTAGAGTCACATGGGGCAACCAAATTGTCCCGGTTGCTAGGGAGAGTAGAGTCACATGGGGCAACCAAATTGGCCCGGTTGCTAGGGAAGGTAGAGTCACATGGGGCAACCAAATTGGCCCGGTTGCTAGGGAAGGTAGAGTCACATGGGGCAACCAAATTATCCCGGTTGCTAGGGAGGGTAGAGTCACATGGGGGTAACCTCCTCGTGGTGGTGATTAGTGGTTCTCTCAATGGGGCGTGTGGTGAGTTGTGTGTGGATCGTGGAGAGTAGCATGAGCCTCCACATGCTGTGAGTCTCCACGGTGTCATGCACAACGAGTCACGTGATCAGATGCGCCGATTGACGGTCTCAGAAGCGGCGGCAACTGAGACTTGTCCTCCGCCACCCGGATTGAGGCGAGTCACCGCGCCACCACGAGGACCAACTAAGTAATTAGAATTGGCCGTTCCAACATTGGGGAGAAGAGGAGAGAAATACACACACACACACACACACACACACTCTCACACTCACACTCACACTCACACTCACACTCACACTCACACTCACACTCACACTCACGTCCTTCTTGACACGTTATTTAATAGGATGTCCAAAAGTTACACCATTTTTCACAAAATGTTATTAAAAATGCAAAATGGATATTTTCGATCACTAGCTGAAATAAACATGACCACACATTTGAATAGCTTTAATAGGCCTTTTTATTTAATCGTGCATGTAAGGGTGTCAACATTTTTGCACAAAATGTTATTAAAAATGCATTTTTTATCACTCCCTGAATTAATTATGCCACATAATGAGGTCATGTGACAACAATATACCATACTACTGTTTGATACATGTATTGTTGCACAATGTGTTCTGTTTCACGTACTATTAATATAGTGTATACTACACAGCATGCAGTAAGCAGAATGCTATTCTTCCATTCTGCACATACTGTGGCTCTGGTTCATTCTGGCATGTAAATTGTCATACGGGTAAGGCTGGTGGCATCATTCCGTGGGGAGTATACGGGCACAGACGTTGTGAAAGAAGCTGTCGTAGTACTGTAGGCTGTGTGATGGAATTATGCCCATCGCAGCAGACCGCCTTACAAGGAGAAGAGGACCCGTTTGAACACATGCATATCCAGTCAGCATGGTCTGTGTAGAGTTATGAGAGATTGAAGGTATTTGTCCACTAATATAAACTGTATATGTGCACGAGTCTTTATATGGGCATCATTCAAGTGCGACACTTGCATTATTCACGCTAAAGGACGTATATATATATATATATATATGGCTGAATCTCACAAATATATATATATATATAATTTAGATTTTAGCATGAAATATGACCCGGACCCCATGTTTTTGTGAGATTGGCGTGCTCTTGGAGTGGCAAATGCAATATGTTTTGGTGAACTCACTTGCTTCCATTCAACCATTTCTCATCACAGTCAGTTTACATTGTTGTCATGACGAGGGTGAAGCGTTTGATGAGATACCACACAACTGTGTAGACTGTATGCGCTGCGCTTTAACATTTACACTGATGAGCAAAGATTGATTTTCTTATTCACACACCTTCACCCCAAAATGCCCTTATTTTACCACTCAACCCAGATATTGCCTCGGCGGTACGGTTGTATACAGCAGTGCAAATTGCATGAAAGAAAATCATCACTCTGAGATCACTGACAAAAAAGGTATGTTGAAGTACCGTGGTATACTACCATGTTTTTTTGGACACATATTATGGCATTTCCTTGGTGCAATGTGTAAACACCATGGCATCTGAATATGGCAATCATACAGTGCCATGGTATATATGTCAAAGTATCACTGCAACATGTTTTCAAGCACTGTAGGACCATAAGTACCATATTTTTTACCATGCTATTTCTTGTAGTACTTTGAAGTACCACGTAAATACCATTGGAACACATCCGATATCTCTTAAATCTCCAAAAAGTACTGCGAGTGCACTGAATCAGCGGGACAGCGAGATAAAGGGCAGGCGGAGAAGCCGGTTCATGAGAGAGAAGCACGATGCTGTGTTGCATGTGTGTCTGCGTCCGTATGTTTTATGATGTTTTAAGTTAATTTATATCATTAAAGTTTAAGTTTACTGTCCCGCCTCCTCCTTGCCCGTCCTCACCTGTTACAAGTACCCTCACTGTACCAAAAATACCATGGTATTTTTTTGTATGGGGTGGTAATCACTTAGGGCCATTATATACTTGCACCATGTTATTATTACCATCTGATACCATCACTGAACCATGCTACAGCAACGGTAATGGTTTTGTAAAGCTTTGAAGAAAACAATATTTCAGGTCACGTTAAGTGTGCTTCAATCTCATAACTCACTAATTAATTGACACATGTAACGGAGTAACTGAGTGACAAATAGAGGTTAAAGTGACTTCAAACAGCAACAGACGGCAGCTAAAAAAAGACACGCAGGAAAGAGAACAGAAAAGTGGAGCACGCCGAAACAGAGCGCACACAAACTGCCTGTCACACGCGATAAACGTCTTTCCAATCACACACAGCCAATCGGCAGCGGTTATAGCAGAAGACAGCAAAGATTTCCCACCAAATGGAAAAAGATGACAAAGAAACCGGTTTTAACCAACCAACAGATCGAAAACATTTACTGTCATTTCATTTGAGAGCTGAAGAGGTTTATGACAAAAACGGATTGAAACATGGAGAAAACAAATACAGTATATGGCACAATAATACAGAATTCAGTGAAACGGCATGTGCGGTTTGAAATTACCACAACAACAAAAATGATACAATGGGGTGGGACCATTCAAGTCCACTGAATATCTGCAATTCAATATTTAATTTACATCTTTAAAGATTTAGGACTTTAAACAAAGAAACTTTACTATGTAAAATAAATGTTCTAATACAGTTCAACTTTTCAAATAAATTGTTATGCTGATAATATATTCATTATTAAAATTAATAATAATAAAATATATATATATAATTTTTTGACACACAAGACCAAAAGTCTGAAATCTCTGAATATATAATATAAATGTAAAAAAAAAAAATATTATAAAAAAAAAATAATAATATAATAATAATAATAATAAATATATATATATATATAGGGCTCGATTAAAATCTTTAATTTTAACTAAGTTAATTTTTTTTAAAAAACGATTAATTAATCACATATACAAATATATGTTGAGAAAGCCCCTCATATAACAATAATTCAATATATAAAGATTATACATATTTATATCAATATATAATTATACATAGTTATCTTTAAATATTTAAAAATTATATACAAATATTCAGATAATTAAAATGCATTACATTCTTGTAGCAGAAGAGTTCATCATTGATAAGACGATATAAAAAGTGGCTTTAGAATACAATGTATTGATTACTACCATATTATTGATCATAAGTCAATCATTGACACACAGTTCACAGTAATCCATTACACAAGTGAATTAATCAATCAGTTGGAGATTTATTATGAGGACTTGTTTAAGGATGTACACCTGCGTCAGATGTGCTTGTGTCGTGTCTCGGGTGTGTTGCGTAATAAACATACATTTTTAGGTCACTGTGTGAAGTTAAATAGAGTTTAATACTCAATCTTTAAACACGTCTTGAAATCTCTTAGTTTGAATTTGCGCTTCAAGTGTTTTGAAGGCAAGAATGTAACGCATGTTTGTGTTGTTCTGCTGAAGTGTTTCTTCACTGTATAAACTGTGTGTTGCTCATACAGCTGAAGTTTCACTTACTGCCCCCTGGAGTAAACAGGTGGTACTACAAGCATTTCTCAGGAATCTTCCCTATTACGATCAGGGGGCATTGCGATTAAATGCGTACATTTTTTTAATGTGTTATTTTTTGTAAAATTAATATATATATATAATTATAATTTTTTAATATTTAAAGAGAACTAAGAATAATTATTTCATCATTATATATTGAATTATTGTTATATGAGGGGCTTTCACAGCAAATATTTGTATATGCGATTAAATTATATTAATCATGATTAACTATTCAGGACACCATGTAATTAATTAGATTACACATTTTAATCGATTCACAGCCCTAATATAAAATATAATAAAATATAAAATAAAGAAAATTAAAAAAATAAGAAAATAATAAATATATATATATATATATATATATATATATATATATATATATATATATATATATATATATATATATACATACATACATACATACATACATACACAGTATATATATAATTTTTCACAGATTTCAGAATTTTGGTCTGTATGTCAAAAAATAGTTTTATACAAAAAAAACAAATAAAATGAATCTATAGCAACAACATAATTATATGCATCTATTGTAAATAGATGAACTGGCCCCCACAGTGAGTCTGGTTTCTCCCAAGGTTATTTTTCTCCATTAATCAACATCTTATGTTGCTCACTGGGGTTATTAATACAATTATTATTTAATGACTTATATTATACACAATTTATAACCATATTTAATCAAACTACACAATGATGACTAAGACTTTATAGGTATTACAGTTTTCATTTTCTGTTAATGCATGATTTCCTGTGAAGCGATGCGTGTTGTGAAAAGGCGCTATACAAATAAAAATGACATCACTTAAATGTGCTATTTCTGTCTGCTGTCTCTTTCAAACATCAAAAACTACATTTATCTGAGCACGACTCTAGTATAGATCTGACAACCATTGTCCAAAAACACATATGGGGCAGAAAACTTTGCAAAAAGCTTTTTTTGTTTGTTTATTATAGGCTAAAATACATCTATAACATTTTTGAGAAAGACTATTTTAAGTCTTGACACAATTTTGCATCATTTTGTCCTTAAAAGGTGAACAATTGCCAAAACAATTACTGAGTGAACCTTTTCAGCCTGAACTGGTGACATTTTAGCAAACATGCATATAACATGGCTCTTTTTTTACACGTATCACGGCAGTTTCGAGGTGAAGTGTCCACTGTGTGGCGCTAAAAGGGAGTTAAATGTTCTCTCAAACAGAGGAGGTTTTAAAGGTTTATGCGCTATTGAGTTTTAAATCAACAAAACCGACCTCCCTACACTAAACGTTAAACCTAAACCCAACCGATAGTGTCTAAAAAAGTAAACATGATATTAAAAATGCAACGGATTCATTTTGTGGTGCTTCTATGACACTTTAACTCACGTGTCGACTCGTGCTCTTCAGGAATTTTGCATGCAGTGTCTTTGTCCAAGGTGCCATCAAGGTCTATGAGGACAGTCGCATATCTTGAAAAACATGGCCGCCATTGACCAATACATTTTAGCAGCTATTTGACAAGGTTAAAAATGGCGGAACGAACGAAACTTGGTAGGCCTATTTGCCCCCCCCGTCAAATTTGATCTCCTTCCACTCGTTTTGCCGTGTCGTTTCACGTGTCGACTCGTGCTCTTCAGGAGTCATACCCCGCTCCTTTAAATCATAAGTGCAATCGTTTGAGCTCCCATGTGAAATTAATACACTCAAGCACACTTGTAAATGTAGTTGGTTCTGTAATGCAAACATTTAATAAAAATGGATCAAACTATGGAACCGTGTCCAATCGACTTCAACGAAATTTTGTCCAAGGTGCCATCAAGGTCTATGTGGACATTCGCATATCTTGAAAAACATGGCCGCCATTGACCAATACATTTTAGCAGCTATTTGACAAGGTTAAAAATGGTGGAATTGCCCCCCGTCAAATTTTAGCTCCTTCCACTCGTTTTGCCACTATTTTGGATTGTTTGCTAAATCACATTTTCGAACTAGTCCTAGGCCATTGGCCTGAACAGAACCAAACCAGTGCAGAAAGATTCTCTCGAGACCCATTATTAATAATTATCAAAAAAAGTTTGAACTTTCGATTCATCGTCACAAATCAAAACGTACTTCATGCGTGTGGCCACTTTTACTAAAATGGTTATAACTCTTGAACAGAATGAGATATTATCACCAAATTTGGTACACTTGTGTATGATTATGTATGGTGTCATCCTGAGGAAAGTCAAAAGAATTTATGCGTCTCTACCTCTTGGTGGCGCTATATAAACATGAGTCATGCACTATAGTAAAAGTGTTCTGATGTCATAAGATAACAGGGTGAAAATTGATTGTTTATGAACATATAATCTGCCGTTTTACTCATTATTTGAGTGAAAGTGAATAAAAGTCAAAGTTGTAGTAGTGCCTTTAGTGTTCACTTCACCAGGAAACTGCTGCGATACGTTCAACAAGCAACGTAAAAATTGTTTTGCAGAAATACAGGTATAGCAGCGTGATACTATGAGACCAAGTTGAGACATTTTTGATATTTTGCACTGTAAATATCCACTATCAGGACTCTCATGTGATCTGTGGGGGAGATTCACAGCGCAAATGGACAGTAGATTGTTTTGTCCTTGTTTTCCAGAGATGTTAGGAGTGACAACAAAGCCCCTCAGAAGCAGACAAAGCAGAAAAAGGCCGGTCAATGCCCTTGAGACTTCAGAGAAGAGGAGCGTTTGTTCCAGGGGGTCTCCTGACCCGAATGCATGACATTAAGTTTCAGCTCTACTTGCTTTGTAATGAAACAGAGGTACAAAACGCTGAGCCAAGCTGTTAGCGGGCCTTTAAGAGCAGGCCCAAGGCACAAGTCCATCCTAATTAAACCCTATAGCAGTCAATGAGCCACAACATAGTCACACACAAGAACATGAATGCAAACGCTTGGTTCCCACCCATTTTGACCAATGAAATCTCACGACTTTTCCATGACCTTTGCAGTCATTGGTGATTACTGGAAAAGTATTTTTGAAAACCAGATAAAATCAGAGTAGCTAATTATTTAATCAGACTAATCTCTGAACTGATTCATTGAAAAGAATCAACTTGGAATGATTTATTTACAAATCAGACTTTAATATGATTTTACTCTTTTTACTCTATTTTTAGCAAGTTTCCACCAATCAGAGAATCAAGGCAAACAAAGTGCGGCAAAAGAGCTCTGCAGCGACCGCCCACTTCGGTGAATGGCGTAATAGAGTTGCTCTCCCTACACTCTTAAAATACTTATATATATATTTGTTTTTGGCTCATTCTATAATTTAGGGTCCATTCAATATCCACTGATGATAATGATATATTTATTAACCATTTTCTTCAGAAATATCCCATTTTATCCATTAAGGGAAAGCATGTTATAACATCACGCAAATATTTTGTGCAGCTCGTGTTTCATGTTCTTGAAATTGCCATGATGTTTCTTATTTGACAGTTTTTGCATTGTCTTGTTGAAGTATCAAAATAATGAATAAAAAATAATCTATTTTTAACTTCTAAACACCAGAAAAATTGTCTTTTTTAGATTGAGTTTGACATTTTAGCACCGATAATATCTTATTTTACCCAGGGCTGCCGCTGGCCAAATTGATGCCCTACGCTGAGTTCACGGTTCACGCGTGATATGCACGTGAAGCGATCGTCTGTTTTCCGCAACTGCTTTCGTGTCCTTGAATAACGTATAACGTGCGACTTTCTGGTGCCCTCCTAGGGTAAGATGATGCCCCCCTAGAGTGTTGGTGCCCTACGCAGACTGAGTAGTATGCGTGTATGAAGCGGTGGTATTGATTATACCCATGTCATGTGAATCATGATGATTAGGGACTAAGGTACATTTCATTGATTTTACTAGATATTGTTCTTTTGCAAGTTAAAACCGAGATATTCTTATGTAAAGGATGTCATAGTATTTTGTGGGGGAAAAAAAGCTGAATATTGCTACTTTATTTGCTTTGTTACTTTAACCATCAACTATGTTACATCAGATTTTTTTTTTACATTTCAAATTAAAAAAATGCTGCTTCTGATATCCTTAAAGGTACATTTTACACACACAAAGTGTAGAGTTATGCATAACATCTCTTAAAACTACCAAAATTATATTGAAGGCAGATTTATGATGAAAAATGTTACCGTCACTGGTGACCGTGCTGAAAACATCACATGAATATCTGTAAAAAAAATCAAATTCTTAAAAATATTTTTAAAGCATTTCTGCACATATGTCAGAATAGACAAAAGACCCCTTAATGATGTGTGTTACTTGAAGTGTAACATTTAATCAGTGTCTGTAATGGCATGCAGTTTGTCAAACGCACCACAGGAAAAACATCCTTTCCCTTAGAATATCAAAAAGATGTTTTTAAAATTGATTACGTTATTCGCAATGCTTCATGGGATTGTAGTTCTTCCTTCATTAAAGACGTTAAGTACACGGTCTTGTACCTTTGTCGTTTTGTCTGATTTTTAAATGCTTTTTTGTTTCAAATCGAAGTTTGAATGTTGTAATTCACCTTTTCTTGTTTACTTTATTGCTTACTTGTCTTTTATGAAATACCTATGGAACAAATTAATTGGAAAAATACTTGGGCGGGCACTATTTTGCTCTCTCTCTCTCTCTATATATATATATATATATATCTAGCCAATTAAATATTTTAAAGCAACGTATGTCCACAACTTAGTCGACATATAAACATTTGGCATGTTTATAGCTAGCAACCTGAATAGCAACACGCCTAGTTTAATCGCATTGGAAGGAAACTCTATCGCCCCCTTGTGTACTGTAAAGTAACGCTATAACACGTATTAAGTGTGTTCAACGGGGTGCTTGCAATGCGTTAGTCCAACATTCGTGACTGCTTTGCAAAGAATATGTTTTCTGGCCTACAAGTCAACATTTTAATACCATAACCATAGCAATTAACCAGTTGCTCATTCACTCAAACGTTCCTTCAATAACGCGGTCAGTTTCGACCGATCAGTTAGACAGAGATTGAACAGTGCATACAGATCAACGCATTAACATCGTGTCACAAAATCACAGATAAAAACATCAGCTCACAACACTCACAGATCTTCCAAATGTCTTACAAAAGGAGAGTAGCACCATATTTAGAAGAATCACGGTATAAAGTAGCGTCTTTGAAGTTTATAAATTACTTCTAACGGTCTAAAAAGAATAAACTAGCGTAACCCTGATGTGAAAGCAGATGTCGTGTAAAATAATCCTTCAATTTGACAAACATGCTTGGATCTTGGTACTCGTCAAACACTTCTTCTTTTTCATTTAAAATGGTAGTCACATTGAGGAAACATCTTTAAATCCCAAAAATAATGTGTTCCTGCTGATAGAACAATACGTTTAGTGCAATACGTCTGTAATTTCGCACCGGCAGTTGACGCTTTTACAGTAGTGTAGCTCCCATTTCCTACAGTCGCCTCTTACAGTCGCACATTAAAAATGTTACGGAACTTAGTCTCTGAAGCTTCGTTAGTGTGTTCAATTGTCACCCTGGTGTCCATTTGGGAAGGGGACAGCTATTTGGATACTGTGTTTGTCAATCCATCTCCAGCTCCATGAGTTTGGTACGAGAGCGTGGAGTAGGTGTGGTGTTTTTACAGCAGCAGTGAGAACAGATCAGACCCAGGATGAGGGAAACGACGCCCACAGTCACTGAAGCACAGATCCCGTACAGGAAAGGCAGCTTCATTGAGTCCCACACTAAAAGGAGATCAAAAAATGTGGGACACACACAAAAAAGTTAAACGGTCTTCTCAAAACATCTGGACACTTAATGGAATTGCTCACTCAAAAATGAAAACAGCGTTTAGTTACTCGATGTCCACAGGACAAGCTTAAAGGAATATTCCGGGTTCAATACCAGTTAAGGTCAATCAACAGCATTTTTGACCAAGTTTGATTGCCACAAAAAATATTTTTAATTAATACAAAAAGAGCAAAATCTAGGTTTCAGTGAGGCACTTACAATGGAAGTGAATGGTCCAATTTTTGGAGGGTTTAAAAGGCAGAGATGTGATGCTTGTAATTTTATAAAAGCACTTGCATTAATTCTTCAGTTAAAACTTGTGTATTATTAATTAATGGTTGTTCAAAAATGGCAATTTTTAAGGTAATTATGAGGCTTTTGGGTTTATGTGTTACGTCATCATGGCAATAAAGCTGTAAAATTGGCTATAACGTTTTTGGTACAAAAAACGGTATATTGGTTTTACAAATTAATCGTGCCGATAGTTGCTAATTGGAACTATTGGTTATTGACAAAAATCGATGCCAATACCGATAACTAAGTTGGTGTAAAAGGCCGATCGTTTTTAAAATCCATTCATATAATGTTACAACATTTTCTTAGTCAGAAAAGACATTGAGGCCAGACTCCAAAATGAATAAAATCCCAGATGAAGTTTATTTTTCAACCCAAATTTCCAAGATTGGATGCATATTGTGGGACAAGCCCGAAACACACCGTGGTCTCTTATTTTGAAATGACGGAGACTTGGCTCCATTTCAATGCCCTATTTTTAACATTTAACAAGTTAAGATTTTTATAGCATATATATTATTATTAGTCACAATATATGAAGTTGGAAATACAATGTATATGCTGACGAAATGTGACTTTCCATACAGTCACATTTTTCTTTGCATGCCCTACCTAACTTCTACTGAAAAAACAAAATTATCAGAGGAACATAAGAATTTTTTTGTCAATAACCAATAGTTCCAAAAAGCAACTATTGGCACAGATTAATCTGTAAACCTGATATATATCAGTCTACCTTCAATAACTTTACACACATGCAGTTAGTAAGTGATTGTATCACAGTAAAATCATGTTAACACTCAATGGTCTATTATCATACCATTACAATATATCTATATATGTTATAATATATGTATAATATAAGTAATATATGTATAAAATATGTTAATAAAAATGGTTAAAAATCTAAGTATCACTGTTTTTTAATGGTATAGCCGGAAATAAGGAAGTACATACAAAATCTTGGTGGTGGGGAAATTGCCCCGTTAAGTAATTGCCCCCGTCAATATTTCATAAAATGTATGACACTGTATCAGAATTATATTAGTAGTAGTAAATTGTATGTAAACAATAAAAAAACAGCAATTAAACAATATTTTTAAATGTTTTTTGAGTTCACTAGCACCAGTGCTAACAACTTCATGTCATCCCAAAATCTTCATGACTTTATTTCTTCGGTGGAACACAAATGGGGACATTTTAAATAGGAGGTAGACCGATATTATTGGTTTAAGCAATTAATCGTGCCAATAGTTGTTTTTCGGGACAATCGGTTATTGGCAAAAATCTATGCCGATAGTTACTGATATGTTTTTTTTTTCTTTTTTTTCTCATCAATTAACCTCATCTGATGAAATACTGTTTATGCACATGCCAAACTCTTTATCTGGTCAATTTATAAGCTAAAAAAAGCCATTTGGTAATGAATCCAAGTCTTTCTAATTTCAAAATAAGAGTCCCAGGTGTATTTGGGGTTTGTTTATAGTTAAAATTCTGCATTATGCACAAGTTTTGCACAACAGACTGCTTTTGGGATTGTATTCATTTAAGACTCTTGTAACCTCAATATCAGTGACCTTCACTTTAGCATTCTACAAATGTATTAAAACTATCAGCTGATTAATTGGTTATCAGCCTTTTCTACTACCTTAGTTATCGGTCTTACGATCTTATTGTCAAAATCCAAATTTGGTCTGTCTTTAGTTTTGAAAAATGATCACACTGCTTTTTTCCATACAACAAAAGCGTACAGAAAGCAGGGGCTGTCATGCAGTGAAAATTCTGGCTAAACTTAATTTTATCAGGGGAACGAGTGTCTCAAAAAAAAAAAAAAAGCTTTAGCAGCTTCATTTTAACGTTAAAGATTGTGGAACTTGTAAAACTACAGTTGCCGTGTTCAATGTTACAATTCTTTGTTAGTCATCACAGAACTTCTTCAATGTACTCACATGCAAACTTCACATTCAGGAAGACTCTCTTTGAGGTCACATCTGGCGCTTTGCTCCAGGCCCCAGTTGTGGTTGATCGTATCCACGGCGTGGCGGTACAATGATACTCGCCAGCATTGCTGTCCTGGGTGCTGTGGATGTTGAGTGTGAATGTTTGGGGTCCCAGACGCTCCAGGCTACAGTCGCTGCTGTCATTGCGTGGCATTTTGTGCACGACGCCCCAGCGATCCATACTGGCTAGCAGTGAGGGGCTGTTCGAACCTCTCAATCGACTTAGAAACCACTTCATCTCATACGCTACATCATCTAATGGGAGAGACGTCATAACATTATGGTAAAAACACATGGCTAAACTGCTGTTAGCCACAAGCTAACAGTGTTACAGTGGTTTTACCACGGTTAAAAGTATTGCTTCATTTAATTTCTCTAGATTTAATACAATAAAATAGTTTCTAATATACAGTACCTCTTTCTGAAGTGTAATAACAAAACCCCTAAAGAGACAGTTGTCATTAACAGACAATGAGTTAGAAATCTCTTTGAGTTGCATTTACGGTGGCAAGAAAAATATGTGAACCCTTTGGAACTAACTGCACTTATGTATAATCTGGTTTGATCTTTAGCTAAGTTACAATAATGAAGAAACACAATCTGCTTTAACTAATGACACAGAAATTATTGTATTGTTCTTGTACATACTGTATACATCATTCAAACATTCACAGTGCATGTCGGAAAAAGTATGTGAACCCCTAGGCTAATGAAGTCAACAAATGCAAATTCTAGTCAGGAGTTGGCAAACCTTGAGTCCAATTAATGAAATGAGATATCAGAAGACCTACGATCAAGAATTGTTGCTTTGCATAAAGCTGGAAAGGGTTACAAAGTTATCTCGAGGAGTTTAGACATTCATTTGTCCACAGTTAGACAAACTGACTATAAATGGAGATGATTTAGTACTATAGGTACTCTCACTAGAAGTGGCCGTCTAGCCAAGATGACTCAAAGGGCACTTCAAAGAATGCTCAATGAGGCAAAAAAAGCCTTAGAGTGACAGATAAAGACTTGAAGGAATCATTGGAACTGGTTAACATCTTTATTCATGAGTCTACTATATGAAAAACATTAAACAGGTATGGTGTTCATGGAAAGCTGCAGCTTCCTTCATTATGTCCTGCCAACAAAAACATTGCTGTATGCCTGAAGTTTACCAAAAACCACATTGACACTCCACAGCGCTACTGGCAAAATGTTTTGTGGACGGATGAAACTAAGGTTGAATTGTTTGGGAAGAACACACAGGACTATTATGGCATAAAAAGGGCATTGCATGCTGTAAAGGGAGTTCAATGGAAAGGAGGAGGCGAGAACTGGCTTAACAATATAAATAATAGTTTAATGGTAAACTGAACCAAAGACAGAAACATCAACAAACAACGGTCAGTTGCCCGTAAATATTCTCGCGCTCTCACACCACTGTCCGCAGTCAGCCTTTATCCCTCTTGGAGGCTTGATAATAGCCTCCGCCCCGTCACATTCCTCCCTCGTTCTCTCAGGCCGGGGATGACATACACCACCCCCCCTTCCCTGGGGGAGGGCGTGCCCTAAGCTCCGTCTGCCGGCAGGTCATCCCCATCTACCTAAATCTAGAAGGGGACAGGGGGAGGGAAACAAAAATAATTAAAATAGGGGGTACTTCCTGTAACAGTGTAGTAACCCCCCAAAAATACTGTAAAATAAGATAGGGAAAATGCCAACACGGAGCGACGGTGGGAGAGAGAGAAAGAATAAAAAAACACTTACTCGCCGGTTCTCCGATACGCCGTAGCTTGTTCCTCGGCCACTCCTCCACCCTCTAGGGGATGACAGTTGCGCCTCCCAGGGCGGATTGGATGCAGTCCTCCAGCCCCTGGCGGATGGAACGCCCCGCCGCGTACTCGGGGAACAGAAGGGGTCTCCCCCACCCCTGGCAGCGGCCCTGACCTCTCCAGGTGGTTGGCTAGGACCCCCTTCTCCCCTTGCGGTCGGCGACCAATTCCTCCGCTTCCAGGCGGTCGAGATCCTCCGTCCCCCGGACGACGGCCGTGGCTGCTCCGTTGGGGTGGATGGTAGTGGCGAGAACTCCACTACAGCATATCCTCCTCGTTCGCAGGTTTCGGCACCAGTGATAAGGGAGTTAAATGGAAAGGAGGCGGCGAGAACCGGCTTGACAATATAAATAATAGTTTAATGGCAAACTGAACCAAAAAGACACAAACATCAACACACGACGGTCAGCTGCCCGTAAACATTCTCTCTTCTGTAAGGAAGAATGGTCAAAATGTCCTTCTGAACGTTGTGCAGGTCTAATCCGCTGCTACCGGAAATGCTTGGTTGAGGATATTGCTGCCAAAGGAGGATCAACCAGTTATTAAAGTACTTAAATTTTCCACAGCACTGTGACTGTTTAATAGGTTGTGTTCAGTAAAGACATGAAATATTATAATTGTTTGTGTGTTGTTATCTTAAGCACATTGTTTTTGTCTATACTTGTGACTTGTGATGAAGATGAGATCACATTTTACACCAATGAATGCACCAATTAATGCAGAAAGCCAGCTAATTCAAAGGGTTCATACTTTTTCTTTCCACTGTATTTAAGAATCCTCCTCTATGTGTAAGACATGCTTTTCTTTTTTCCTGTTTAGCATATAGATTTAAAACTACTGAGGTTGCGCACAGCTCTCTTTGAATCGCTAATGTTTCAGGTCCATTTCTTGCGCAAGTCTTTTCCTGGTTCAAAGAACTACAGAGCAATTAGAAGATGTGACATGTCCTATAAAAATAACAGACATTTCCCCCTTTTTAGAGAAACAGAGCAGAAGCAGAGAGATACACATCTACACAGATGTGGCTGCCGATGTATGAGAAAGAATATAAAGCTACGCCGGTCCCAAACTAGCAATTAGATTAACTATACATCGGCCCTCCGCTGTCAAACCCACGCACAGACTAAAAGACCTGAACAGTGTCGGCCTTCAGAACTGCCTCCTCAGTGAAGACAATGAAAACGAAGATGAAGAGGAGAGATACAGAGAGAGAGAGAAACAACCCCATTACATCAGCGCTTCTCAGCTGGTCTTTCTTCAGAACTCAGGATCATGTGGCGAACAAAACTGCCTTAAAATATGTATGTGTGCAAGTTAAAACTGTATTTAAATATAGCCTGTGATGTTATTTAACTTGTGTAGATTTTGTCACAGTTTTTGAGCTAGAGGGCACATTTTGCTATCCTAAAATCAGAAACATACTGTACGCTAGTGGCAAAGTTTAAAATGCATCACATACTTGTGCTGCGTTATGAATTGCGGTCCGACACATTTTGGAATGCAACAACGCGCAAAATTGAGCTTGAGTAGCTAAAAGCGTCTGCTTTCACGTCGATCCTGATTAGGCTTTAATAAGCACATTTATATGGTTAGTTGCATTTTATTATTTGCATTTTACATCGTTTTTTCCCAGCTTTGAGTGACCCAATCAGAACGACACTAGTCTAGCGGAAATGACTTTGGGGGATTTCTCAGATGTTGCTCTTTCAATGCTCTGGAGACTTTATGAAATTCTCAGTTTTATCAATTTTGTACTCTTAGGAGAAATAAAAATAGAAACAAATGAGACAATTGTTACAGAGCCCCTTAGATAACAGGGCGGAAATCTTTTTCCGAAATAGTTCTGCGTGCCTCGCAATAATTTTTGCATTCCTTCGCAATGTGTTATGTCCCTTCGCAATTAGCGTTACGTTCCCTCGCAATAAGCGTTGCGTTCCCTCGCAATAAGCGTTGCGTTGCCTTGCAATAAGCGTTACGTTCCCTCGCAATTACTGTTACGTTCCCTCGCAATAAGCGTTGCGTTCCCTCGCAATAAGCGTTGCGTTGCCTTGCAATAAGCGATACGTTACCTCGCAATTACTGTTACGTTCCCTCGCAATAAGCGTTGCGTTCCCTCGCAATAAGCGTTGCGTTGCCTTGCAATAAGCGTTGCGTTACCTCGCAATTACTGTTACGTTCCCTCGCAGTTAGCGTTATGTTCCCTCGCAGTTAGCGTTATGTTCCCTCGCAGTTAGCGTTATGTTCCCTCGCAGTTAGCGTTACGTTGCCTCGCAATAGTTTCGCGTTCCATCGCAATAAGTTTTATGTTCCCTCGCAATATGTTTTGCATTCCCTCGCATTAATTGTTACTTCTCCTCGCAATAGTTTTGCGTTCCGTCGCAATAATGTTGCATTCACTCGCAATAAGTTTTGCGTTCCCCTCAATAGTTTTGATTTTTATTGATTTTTATAATCAATTGTAACTACCAGATTAACCATGATTAATTTATAGTAAAAATAAAACATGGTTAATTAACTAAATTTTCATAGTTACTACAATATTACTATAGATAAAACATGCCAAAACTATGGATACTGCAATCTACAATACTGGCACTTTATCATCAGGTTACTTTTGTTAACGTTAGTAAATTCAGTACGTACGTATCATTGACTAACAATGAACAAAATATTTTTAACAGTATTTATTCATTTTTGTTAATTTTAGTTAATCAAATTAAAAATTATCATTGTTAGTTTATAATAGTTCACAGTTAACTAACATTAAACCACAGTTAAACTATGCAAATTCCATAGAAAAAACATTAAATTATGTTTTTTACCATAGTTAGCATTTTACTGTATTATCACTATGGTTCCACTACGAATATCATGGTTGAAATATGGTTACTATAGTAAAATTATGGTCAATTTACTGCAAGGGAACGCAAACTATTGCGACGAGACGCAAAACTATTTCAGTAAGAAGTTCCCGCCCTGTCCTCTCAGGGGCTCTGTAAATTGTCGACATACAGAAAGAATAGAGCTATAAAATAAATGTGGATAGCATACTTTAGATGGCCCCGAGGAGGCACAATGAATCCCCGGAATTGACAGTGGGAACACAACTGGCCCTGGCACACGCTAGCATGCCCTTAATTGGCCCGACAGTGGAAACGCGGCTAATGAGATCTCCGAATTTGTGCTCAGATCTTTTCACGAGTCTCTGGGATTTTTTCCATACATTTCCAAGAGACAAAATTCAATGTAAATACAAATGTAACATAAGACGAGTTGCAGGCTTAATATTTAGGATTAGGCCTTTTTTAAATGACTCAATGCACGCTCAATAATTCTGATGCTTGCTTTAGTGAACTCCATTGGGTCTCATACATTCGCAGTTGCAATGCTGCATCATCGTAACACATCGAGTTTATCTCTTGAAATAGCCAGTTGCTTTCCAGCATAAATGCCAATGCTCGTTTATGCCTTCCCATGATCATTATCCAGCGTTCATCCTGAGCTAATGTGTTTGGAACTTCTCTTATAATAATGATGAGGACAAGGTCAGTGGATCGAGTGACATTGGTAGAGTCTGTGGGGTAAGAACAGAGAACGAGAGGTCAGAACTGACATGCTCAGACGTGCCCATGCGCACAATTGTCCTGAGGGACTTTTGTATACAGCGAAAAGGCATTTAATTTAATGTGCTTCAACCAAATGATTTTCAACAATGGTCTTTGTAAATACTTTCAAAGGTCTAAACCTCATAAATCTCACAGTGTTTTTAACTATTCACACCAAACACTAATTTTCACGGCGACAACTTACAAAAAACATTACCATAGATCCCCATGAAGATCCCCATGAAGACATCCACAACACATTCAAAACAAGCTGAGGACTGTGGTTCTTGGATTACTTAATTGCTGTTTTAAACAACAGTAAATCTAGATTAGTTGTCTAAACGGTCAACATTGGCCATATTATACCCAAAGAGCCACTAGGCATCTGCATACATGCAAACGCAAACTTTGTCATTAACAGAAAGCTCGAACTCTAAAGGCGTGTGGCTTGATTTTTCTAAAATGCCCATGTGCCTGGAATTATTTGCATTAATTAGCGGGACCACAAGGTGGCAACTCTCAGAGCTAAGCTGTTGTTGTCATGAAGAAGCAGTAGAAGATGTAATCGCAGCTAAACATAAGGTGGCGAAGGTAGAAACAATGACAGTGGATGTGCACGTCAAGAGGGCATCCCTTGCCAAACAAAATCTCAAGTTCTGACAAACCTCCTGCAAACTCGCCGTTCATTTTCCAAATGAGCTGGCGATTCAACGAAAATGTTTGCCAGAAGTTTGCAGCTCCTCATCGGTAGTGGTGAACCTGCAACAAACCTTTGGGCGACAATGAAGAGTTTGCAAAGCTCATTTGCATGAGAAAATGAAAGAGTGGCGAATTGCGTCAAGTCTGCCAGAACTCTCGATTTTTATAAAGGGGTGTGTGAGGAGGTCAGGAGATACCTGCATTTGTATAACTCAAGTCTGAAGGGATAGAAAGAACTCTTATCTGTCTAAACTCTTGAAAATAGTCCAGTATCTCATACCAGTCAGAGCGTGCATGCGCCACGCGCCTGTATATGCGTGCACATGCGTTTGATGGTACCAGACGGCAAACGTTCACATCAAAACTGAAGTGTACTTTGGGCTTTAGAAGCAAAAACAAAGCTGGGTTTTTATATGTAGGCATGCATGTATGTATGTATATATATATATATATTAGCGAGCAACGAAGATTGGTTCAAATGCTTTTAACGCTGCATAAAAAAACACAGCAAGTCGTTATGAATAAGAGTATCTGCAAATCAATAAGAGACAGGTAGGCAAGTCATTTAAAGTTTAATACCATGTCAGCAACTAAAGCCCAAAGGACACGGACACTCTGTGGCTGTGTACAGTCGAACACGAGCATGTCAAAGTATACTCCAGTTGACAATGCATGCATATACAGGCATTTGGAGCATGCACGACACGACTGCTAAGAGACGCTGGACAATTTCTCTTCAGGAGTTTAGACCCATAAAGATGTCTCGAGTTTTAAAAATGCAGGTATCTCTTGACCTCCTCCCACACGCTCTTGACGTGCATATCTACTGTTGTTGTTATTACTTTCATCTCCGGTTATCTACCGGCGATAATGTCTTCTTTTAGAGTTTATTTGTGACAGCAACGGCTCAAATGTGAGTACTGCCACCTTGTGGATCCACTCATTTGTGCAGATAATTCCAGGCGCATGCGCAGTCTGCGTGTTCAAAGATGAGCGGTTAGAAAAATGTGGCTTCACGTGTTCAGTGCTCGAGCACTCTGCTGATGTAGAGATTTGCATCACACGTCCTGAGAGTTTGCAACTGACCGAAGTATTCTTTGGGCTTTAGGCTATTCTCATGGCAGGAACCGTGTTGTTTATAAAGGGTTTAAGTTGACCAATTCAGGTAAATATACATACAGTATAAGCTTTTAGGCGAAGTGAAATATGCATTGTGGGATTCATTGTATTTTCATTTTTAAAGGCTTCTTTTAATTCGCATCACGTGACGTTTTTGTTCTATCAAGATTTGGTGACTTCTTCAGTTGATGCACATCTCTAAAATTCTTGACCTACTGTTGGAGAACTTGGTTAGTCAAAGAGCGTTGATGATTGGTTAAAACGAATCAAGGGTTTGGTTTGGACGTGATGCTTTTTATTTACATTGACACGTGCCGAGGTGTTACTTTCATATAAAATGGATAACTTAAAAAGCACGTAAAACTTGGAAACTACCTATAGTAAAAATATTACAACAGAGACAGTTTACCTCATGTGTCGTCTGCCAGAGAGCTGACAGCCTTCCATTGCATCACCCTCAAAGAAACTAATTTTAAAAACGATGTCGTGGGCAGAATAAATGTCAGCTTCGTACGTCTAGGGTTCAAGGATTTTAATACAGGTCTGACGACTACGGCCTACTCTTTTCATCTTTGTGATTTCCAGATTTCCAGGCATGAAGATCCTTACATAAGACATGAAAAATGGCAACAAAGACCCACAACTGAGAGGAAGTACAAGCTGTTTCATCCTTCCAGTTGTAAAATTACAGCGCTAATGATGTGGCAAGCCTTTTGCCGTAGGAAATAATAAAGCAGCAGAGAATGAGAGATATTAGATAAAGGAAACACTGCAATGAGTCAAAGCATCCTTATTGGTAAAACAATACAGCGTTATAAGTCTTCAGGAGATATTGCCAACATTTGAGTTGGCACACCCTGAACTACAAGATGATTATAAAGTTTCTAAAACACATGCACACAAACTCAAAAGCACACATTGCACTCCCAAAGGAAAGAAAAATCCATTTAGATCTCAATTAATATCTATTTTTTCCTCTTCTAGACAGCTATGGAATTCAATGGGGAGCAAATGCCTCAAACTGTGTTTAAATGTGCATATACTGTAGTACGCATTATAACATTAACAGTTGTATAAATTAACAGAAATTGATGCATTACCCTAAAAATGACTGGTACCACTTTATATTAAGGGTCCACAAATAATGCACTAGTTAAACATGAATAAGGCAGTAATTAATGTGTAATTGAATGTAAAGCTATCATATCCATAATTTACTAAGAAAAGTGTATAAAGTAATGTAACTAAGGCTCTATCTCAGAGATCATATATCAAGATTACTTAACAATATTAAACCAGTAATTAAGGCTAATCAGTATTGTCTTTACAAAGCTATTACCAGTAAATCTGTCACGGAGCGCTCAGCGACGCCCCCTCCTGGTTGCATCAGATCTCTCTCTCCTGCGTACTAGGACTGCATTTCCCATTATCCCTCTCTGCTCATCATCTCCTGATTATCCCTTCATCATTGCATTAGTATCACCTGTGCCCCATCAGCTCCCCTTTATCTGGACTGCTCTGTTCATTGTAATTTTGTGAAGTCTTGATTTACCCACACTCTATCTCTGACTAGTTTTCTCGTGCTTGCTTGTATATTTTGACTTGGACTCTGAACTCGTTTTTGAACCTCAGCCGCCAGCCCTGACCTTTGCCTGTTTAAACTACTATTCTTGGATTGCCCTTATCTGTGAGCTGTTTTTGAGTTTTATGTCTGCTGTTCCATGCTGGCTCACCTGTATCAATAAATTACTGCAGATGGATTCAAACGCCTCAGCCTCTCCGTCACAGAAGACTTCACCACAACAGGATCCAGCAGATTTCCATCGACTGGCCTCAGAGGTATCCACTCAAGCTAATGTGTTGGCCACTCATCAGCAACAGTTGGTAAAATTGACAAATCTCACAGAGGAACTCGTGAGATCAGTCCGAGCCCTATCTCTGCTGAGCGCGGCCGATAATCAAGCCTCAAGCCCCGTTGCATCTGCTCCCGTTCCACCTGCCGCGAGTAACAATTCAAACCATCCCAAGTTATCCCTTCCTGAGAAGTTTGATGGCTCACCCTCTACCTGTAGGGGATTTTTGTTGCAGTGCAGCTTGTATTTTGACCAACAGACCCAGTCCTTCTCCACTGATGTGAGCCGCGTTTCCTTCATGTGTTCTCTGCTCACCGGCCGGGCTTTGGAGTGGGCTACTGCACTCTGGTATGGAGGTCGGCTCTCTTTCCCCTCTTATGAGTTTTTGACCCTATTTAGAGAGGTGTTTGAGCATTCTGCGGGAGGGAAGGAGCCTGGAGAATTATTGCTCACGTTACGCCAGGGAAATTCAACTGCAGCTGACTACACACTCTCGTTTCGGACCCTTGCTGCCCAGGCCAGATGGGAGGAGGGACCTTTAAAGCTCCTGTATCGCAAGGGACTCAGCCCAGAGCTCCAGGGAGAGCTGGCGTGCCGCGACGACGGTAAATCATTGAGTCAAATTATGGAGCTCGCCATCTGTCTCGACAACCTAATTCGCGCCCGACGCACACCTATCAAATCCAGTCTCTTCGAGGGTGCTTTCCCCAGTTCTGAGTCGGAGCCCATGCAGATTGGTTACACTCGCCTCTCTATGGCGGAGAGAGAGCGGAGGCGCCGTAATCATCTCTGCATGTATTGCGGCGAGGCGGGACATCTGAGGGCGACCTGTCCGGTTAATCCAGCACTCAAGAATTCCACTGCGGTGAGTCTGAATCACTCTTCTAACTTATTCTCTGTGGATTGTTCTTTAAAATTTAACGGACAAACTTTAGACATAAAGGCCTTGATCGATTCTGGAGCTGCAGGAAATTTTATCGACTTTGCTTTTGCTAGAACTCATCGTGTCTCTCTCCTCGCATGTGAGTCTGGCATGACGGTGGAGGCGCTGGACGGACGCCCTCTAGGGTCTGGAGAGGTGCAATACACCACACAACCCCTCACACTCTGCTTCGGGACACTGCATTCTGAAACAATCCAGTTTTTTACGATCCACTCGCCCATGCATCCTATAATCTTGGGGCTTCCATGGCTAGAGAGACATAACCCCCAAATTTCCTGGTCTGACAGGAGGATATCCCAGTGGTCCACATTCTGTCAGATCAACTGCACGGCCGCTGTCCAAGGTTCTGATCTCCACAGCGCCGCTCTCAAGGGAGTAGATTTTCAGAGAATTCCCACCGAATACCACGATCTGGCTCTGGCTTTCAGTGAAACGGAAGCTTCTCACCTCCCTGTTCACCGCACAGGGGACTGTGCCATCGAGCTCTTGCCTGGGGCCGTACCACCACGCGGAAGGGTTTACCCGCTGTCACAACCTGAAACTGAGGCCATGAGGGCGTACATAGATGAGCAGCTGGCTAAAGGTTTTATTACTCCCTCCACATCTCCGGCTTCCGCCGGGTTCTTTTTCGTTAAGAAAAAGGATGGGGGTCTTCGGCCGTGCATTGACTATCGTGGTCTTAATGAGGTGACAGTCAAATACCGCTACCCTCTTCCATTGGTTCCAGCAGCCCTGGAGATGCTCCGTACTGCCCGCTACTTCACTAAGCTGGACCTGAGGAACGCATACAACCTGATTCGCATTCGGAGTGGTGACGAGTGGAAAACGGCGTTCTCCACTACATCTGGGCACTACGAATATCGGGTAATGCCGTTCGGCCTTTCCAACAGTCCTTCTGTTTTCCAAGCTTTTGTAAATAATATTTTCCGGGACATGTTACATCAGAGAGTTATTGTTTACATTGATGACATTTTGATTTATTCTGATTCCTTTGAGGAGCATGTCCAGGATGTTGGTGGGGTTCTCAAGCGCCTGATCGATAACCAGCTCTATGCCAAGCTCTCCAAGTGCGAGTTTCACCAGACACGTATCTCCTTTCTGGGCTATATCATCAGTGCGGACGGAGTTCTGATGGATGACAGCAAGGTCAGAGCCGTGGTGAATTGGTCCCAACCTTCCTCTGTTAAGGAGCTGCAGCGCTTTTTGGGCTTTGCCAACTTTTACCGCAGATTCATCCGCAATTTCAGTGTAATCGCTGGCCCTCTCACATCGCTGCTTCGAGAAGGGGGCAAATATTTTAAGTGGACGGCGGATTGTACTGCGGCCTTTGATCGACTTAAGGAGAGATTCACTTCCGCTCCTATTCTCTGTCACCCAGATCCTGAGAGGGAATTTATTGTTGAAGTGGATGCATCGAGCACAGGAGTTGGGGCTGTTCTGTCTCAGCGGCAGGGGAGTCCGGCGAAGATGTTCCCATGTGCCTTCTACTCTCGCAAGCTTAATTCGGCGGAGTGCAATTACGACGTGGGTGATCGCGAACTCCTGGCCATGAAGGCCGCCTTTGATGAGTGGAGGCACTGGCTGGAGGGAGCTCGTCAGCCTTTCACTGTGCTCACTGATCACAGGAATCTTGAGTACATCAGATCAGCTAAGCGTCTAAATGCTCGCCAGGCTCGCTGGTCACTGTTCTTCTCAAGATTCGATTTCAAGATCACCTACAGGCCGGGGTCCCAGAACGTTCACCAATGCTCTGTTTGTAACACAGTTAAATCCTCCCATCTCAAGCCCGCTGGTCTGTTACAACCTCTGCCAGTACCTCAACGTCCCTGGTCGCATATCGCAGAGGATTTCGTTACGGATCTACCCCTATCACAGGGGTTTACTACTATCCTCTCCATGGTGGATCGCTTCTCTAAGTCCTGCCGTTTTATACCCCTGACCGGCCTGCCCACCGCCTTACAAACAGCCGAGGCTCTTCTCAATCAAGTTTTTCGGCTCTTTGGTTTGCCCGAGGACATTGTCACTGACCGTGGTCCCCAGTTTACCTCCCGTGTCTGGAGAGATTTGCGTTCCAAACTCAATATCAATGTCAGTTTAACTTCCGGTTACCATCCTCAGGCCAACGGGCAGGTTGAACGTCTGAACCAGGATTTGATTCGATTTCTGAGAACTTACTGCCACCAGAACCAGCAGGACTGGAGTCGCTTTCTGGCCTGGGTGGAGTATGCCCTGAATTCCTTGTTAAAGCCTGACACTGGTCTAACACCTTTTAAATGCGTTTTAGGTTTCCAGCCACCACTCTTCCCGTGGGCCGGTGAGCCCTCCGACCTCCCAGCAGTAGACGCATGGCTCCGGCGCAGTGAGGCCACCTGGGATGCTGCTCACGTCCACTTACAACGCGCCATCCGCCGTTATCAGCACCAGGCGGATCGGAGGAGGCGTGAGGGTCCCAGGTATCGACCCGGCCAGTGGGTGTGGCTCTCTGCGCGAGATCTCCGTCTCAAGCTCCCGAGCAGGAAACTGTCTCCTCGCTTCGTCGGGCCATTCAAGATTCTCTGTCAGATAACACCAGTTTCTTTTCGTTTAGCTCTCCCTGCTCATTACAAGATCTCACCCACATTTCATGTGTCCCTTTTCAGACCCGCTGTTGCCCCCAGGAGAGAGAGAGGTCCGGAGGAGGCCGCTCCTGTGCAGACGCCCCCCATAGAGGTGGACGGAGCTGATGCTTACCGGGTGCGAGAGGTCCTGAACTCCAGACGTCGCGGCGGGGTGTTACAGTACCTCATCGACTGGGAGGGGTACGGCCCCGAGGAACGCTCCTGGGTCAGGTCCCAGGATATCCTGGACCCTGCATTAATCGCTGCTTTTCATCGAGACCACCCAGATCGACCTGCTCCTAGACCCCGTGGTAGACCCCGCCGAAGACCAGGTCCTCGCTTCCAGAGCCGCTCGCAGGGGGGGGGGGCTCTG
This sequence comes from Moxostoma hubbsi, assembly GCA_032164185.1. Lineage (NCBI taxonomy): Eukaryota > Metazoa > Chordata > Actinopteri > Cypriniformes > Catostomidae > Moxostoma > Moxostoma hubbsi. Next base: position 53,317,627 of record JAVLUX010000006.1, read on the forward strand.
TCACGGAGCGCTCAGCGACGCCCCCTCCTGGTTGCATCAGATCTCTCTCTCCTGCGTACTAGGACTGCATTTCCCATTATCCCTCTCTGCTCATCATCTCCTGATTATCCCTTCATCATTGCATTAGTATCACCTGTGCCCCATCAGCTCCCCTTTATCTGGACTGCTCTGTTCATTGTAATTTTGTGAAGTCTTGATTTACCCACACTCTATCTCTGACTAGTTTTCTCGTGCTTGCTTGTATATTTTGACTTGGACTCTGAACTCGTTTTTGAACCTCAGCCGCCAGCCCTGACCTTTGCCTGTTTAAACTACTATTCTTGGATTGCCCTTATCTGTGAGCTGTTTTTGAGTTTTATGTCTGCTGTTCCATGCTGGCTCACCTGTATCAATAAATTACTGCAGATGGATTCAAACGCCTCAGCCTCTCCGTCACAAAATCAATAACAACTTTAACCCCTGTTCTAAAGTGAAAGTTGTCTTTAATACAAGATTTGAGCAATTTATTAGTAACTTAGGAAAAACAAAATATTCTACTAATTAGAATTGATTATTGTTTTAATATATTTAAATAAACTTAAATTCCACCTAATAAATGCAAAACAAACCTATAACTTGAATAGGTAAAATGTGCTCATTTTCTAATAACATTTCTTTTAATAGAAGATTATAGAGCCAATAGTATTTAGCCTTAATTACTTGGCTTAATATTGTTTAGTAAATGTAATATATTACATATATTGATATCTGAAATAGAGCATTGCTTACGTTACGTTCTCAACCAAAATAAGACATTTAATAAATTGTAAATTATGGCTAAGACAGCATTACTCTATATTCAGTTATGCATTAATTACTGTCTTATTCATGCTTAATTAACGCATTACTGTGAACCCTTAAAATAAAATGGTCCTGCTGTAAAAACAGTGTTTATTGTTAGTTGATGATAGCTAATGCATTACCTATACGTCACATAATTCCTCCAACACCAAATATTTTGTGTTTTTTCCCCCCCTCAGTGTGTGGGATCCATTTAGCAATGGTATTTGATCATAATATATGATGTCACCATGAAGTGTGGCATGCAAGCGCATGTTCAAAAACACCACGTAACCAAGTTTCCCATGACACCAGTTCTATTCTATCTATCTTCCCCCACATGAAACATTCATTTTCACTTTTGTACAGCAATAGACATGTTAAGAAGTAACAACCTAATAAATTAGCAACATTTGTACTCCATCAGTTATAAAACATGCATATAAAAAAATACATTTACTCTCTTTAAAATTTCCCACAAAAATCACCTTTAACATATAATAACAGATGCATTTCTGTAATCTAAAATGTGTTGTGTGTAATAACATACTCAAAATAGACAAATATAATGTCCATTCCAAGACTACAGAAAATATTAAACGCTCAAACAGAGAATTAAATCTGGCAGTATAATGCAATTCATAATGAGCCTTTATCTGTGTTTTCTTTCATGTGTTGATTTCTGAAAAAGTGTGCACTCGCCTGTAGCTGGGGGCGTGCCGGTGACGCTCACATCACACTCCATCTTGGCAGTTTCCCAGGGGTAAACACTCGTTGTGTCTGAATCGATGGACACATCAAATGTAGGACCTTGTGAGATTTGAGAAAACAAGATGGAATCCATTAAGCTTTATGACAATGACCAAAATTCATTCATTTCTTTTGGTCTGACAGAATTTGTTTCAAATGTCAAAGCAATAAGACATACAGTACAGTTATTTTACCATAGTTGGGGGTAATTTGTGCCACAACATGAAGTGAACCATCCTTAACCGTGGTAAATTTACTGTAACGCATGGCATCTTGTGACTTACTGCTGGCATACAGTACAGTGCAGAAACTGCAATAAGACAATAATGTTTAATAAATAAGGGTATTAATAAGAATTAAAAAAAAGATTGTTATTTCGCCAATAAATACAGGTCATTAGCCCAATTTTAAGGCATACTGAAGATGAAATATGCAATTTCTACACCACTAGTGTCACTAAATGCAATTGCAAAAATAAACATTGTTTTCAAACAGGGGGGTTGGGTTGGGCCCACTTTCAGCCTACGCCTCAATTGAACTTCAGCTGATATAAAAAATATGCGCAATTTGCACACGCATTAAAAGTAGTATAGCATGGAAATTGACTGAATAGAAATGACTACAAGCCGTTTTGAGTCAATGCGTTCCTGTTCTTGTTCATGTATCTCTCAAGCAATCGATAGATCAGATTTTAGCTGACTTAAACTAGAGATAGATGTTTTTGAAACACACTTATTTTTCTTATCTTTTCTCCCAATTTGGAATGCCCAATTCCCACCACTTAGTAGGTCCTCATGGTGGCGTGGTTACTAACCTCAATCCGGATAACAAGTCTCAGTCGCCTCCGCTTCGGAGAACGTTAATCCGTGCATCTTATCACGTGACTCGTTGTGCATGACACCACAGAGACTCACGGCATGTGGAGGTTCAAGCTACTCTTTGCGATCCACACACAACTCACCACACGCCCCATTGAGAGTGAGAACCACTTATCGCGACTATGAGGAGGTTTCCCATGTGACTACCCTCCCTAGCAACCGGACCAATTTAGCCAGGTCTCCAGAGTCACTCAGCATGACCTGGATTCGAAGTCTTGACTCCAGGGGTGGTAGTCAGAGTCAGTACTCGCTAAGCTACCCACCCCCCAATGAAACACGCTCTTAAAGCTTCGAAATATTTACAAATCAAATGTTTTGAGCCAATGCTTCAAAGCGCATATCAAACTGATCAAGTCATGTGATTTCACCAGCAGGTATCTCCAGCGCGAGATGTTTCAAGTGCTTTAAAACAACTAATCGTTTTGCGAAGGAATTGATTAATTTGATTCAGAGCTCCGAAAAGATTAGCTTATACACTGCTACATGTAACGTGCGGTAGTCAGCGTCTTTACTTGCTGAGCTACCCAGGCCCCCTGCAAGTCCTCAAGTATTAACAACAACAGACGTTAAAGTATATTCCTGGTATGGACGGTAATTCGATGTAGTTTTAACAATAGGTAAATGTGCCATTTTACCCTTTGCACTAAGTGAAAATATGCAGACGTCCGACTGGTCCATCTAACCACTGATCTACAAGAGCCCTGGACCGTGAATAAAACAAGACAGACATGAATAAAAGTGGATGAGGGCACACTGGCACCCGATGTTGTTTGTAGACACATGTTGAGATGTTTCATTTGTACACAAGTCTAGATGTTTATGTAAGTAGTTATAACTTGCATGATATGACTTATATGATAGTCGTAGAATGATCATTGTAAAGGGGGTTAAGGGAAAGGAGGCGGCAAGAACCGGCTTGGCAATATAAATAATATTTTAATTATAAACTTAAACCAAAGGACACAAACACACACGACGGACATGTCTGTATATGATCTCTCTCTCCCGCCCCACCGCCCGCAGTCGGCCTCTACCCCTCTTGGAGGCTTAATTGGCCTGATAAGGGACCGGGTGTGTATAATCACGACCCGCCCCCGCCCTCCGCCCTGCCACAACCATTTACTGTTTGCACAATCAATTATCAATTGCATCAAGTAAAATAACGGTGTTTTAAAACCTATGTGGGTTTCCTGATATTCTTCTTTCAAGAGGGAAATTTGTCTTAATTCACATCGAAGATCAGTCATAAAGTCAAATATTGCTTTGTATCCTACTATTGGGCATGAGGACATAACTTTAACCCTTGATCTTCAAGTCACAAAATGTCAAATGCAATGTCTGCTTTAATATCGGTATGAAACACAAGGTATAATTGTGCTTGAGTAATGTTGTTGAATGCAGACACAAACAATAAAAGACTATCAAAAGTTTAAATAGTCAAATAAAATGTGGGACCGATACACAAGAACATGCATCTGAAACCGAAGACAGCGGCCTCATCAAAGCCATTTGTGAACTGTGAATATAGTGGTGTATCGCCAGTCTCTCTCTGTGCCGGTGGCACGAAAGCAGATTTTAATCTCTTTAGTTAGATTTCATCAACATTTAAACTGTGTATGGAGATAAATAACTAGTCAGTCACTGCGATTTTGACAATCTTGGACCTGGTCTGTTATAAATTGGCCATATTGGCTGTGGACTGTTGTGATGATGTCACAACCAGCCCAGTTTGACATTTGTCATTAAAATATTTCCATATGTCTCTCTGTGGTCTCTACAAGCAAGCTTATAAGATTATTTTGATCAAATCAATAGTTCCATTAATTATTAATTTGGCCAGTGGCGATGTAATAAGCAGAATAACATACAGTCAGCTGGTCACTATAGCTTAAAAATAAACCGCTGCATATCCCATTTTGGGTCATGAGCACCAAGTCAGGGGACATTTTTATTAGTATAATGGTAAATTGGGGTCAATATGATATATATTGCAATACACACAGTTATGATGCATGACAATATCACAATTGGATCATTATTAAAACTCTGACCTGAACATGATTTATTTTTGTGAGATTCCCCCATATACATCTTAAAATGTCCTACCTCTGTGCTCAAAAGCGATCTGAACCTTATTGGACACTCCTTTGGCCATCTCCACCCAGTCTTCACCAGGTTGCTTCGTCCAGGCTCTCATCTCACATGAGTAAAACCCCCGATCGGTCACCTGCACTCCTTGAATACGAAATTGGAACTCCTTCTTCCCACTCTTCACCAGCATCAGGCTGTTCCGCCGACCCGGTTCACCCCAATCCTCCAATCGAAGAACCATGTCAGGACCCAGAGAGGCAAGTTTGCGGCTGGGTGACCCTACGGCCTCCTCGGATAAGATGAGAATGGAAAAGCCGAATCCTTGCGGGAGGTTTTGAGTGTTGGCCTGGCAGCTCATTTCAAATGTAGATCCAGTGGCCGTCGCTTCTCGAAGACATCGGGCCACTACACCCATGACAGGACCTGCTTTTTGATGAAACAAAAATCACAAATAAGATCTTTAATATCTCAGTTATTTTGACTAGATGGGAATGAGATGATACGGAGATGACTCATTTGAGTCTACTTGTGAATTTAAGGAGAAACATTTAAGAAAAAGTCTCCAAGAATAACACTCTTTACAGAAATTCAGTCATTTAGTATCATGCAACATCTTATTGGGCTTTTATAACAAAAGACAATGTATTGACAAGTCTCTTGCGATACAGAAAGAATCTAAATATAGATGTTACAATATTAGATAATGGTAAAATTATGCCAAATGTTCCTAGAGGTTGTTATAGCATCAATTGCAAATGTAACTGTCAGTACAGCAGTATTGTTTTGAAACTGAATAAACTGCGCCCTGCAGAGACATGCATCAGTCCTGCATCTCGCAAAACACATCAGAATGTAATAGGAAACTGCATAATTTTTACTTCCTCGTGAAAACCACAATTGCCCATTACACAGAGATGTTGTTGGCGGAAGTCAACCGGTACAAATGCGACTATAGATAATGGATATGGAAAATGCATTGGGACTGATGCAGAAAATGAGCTGTGATGTGTCAGACCCTCAAACAAAGAGTGAAGGCAAGACTGCCATCAAGAATAGAAACATTTCATCTGCGATATTTACAGCAGGTGTGAGTGACAAACTAGGCACCCTACAGGCGTTTATTTCAATTTGATAATTAAAATTGAACTCTTTTCTGAAATCTCAATGGGAAAAAATAATGTGAAACTACTTCAGAACCAAGATGGCTGAAAAAGTGAGCAGGCACAGTTGCACTGTGATGATCTCCGTTTGTGTTCAGTGGTAAGACATTTTTGGGTGAAATATCCCTTTAAAATGATGTAATAATCCAAATGCATGCACACTCACGCTTTTTAGCAAAGCTGACTTTGAGTGCAGGAGTAAGGAACTCTGCAACCTTTTTCAAAATCCCATGACGAGACAGAATCCATGCTGTGACCCCACAAGAGTATTCTCCAGCGTCCATGTCTGTTGTGTGCAGCAGGCGGAGCTTGAAAGTGTAAGGCTCCGTTCGGGTCACAGTAATAAGTCCCGCCTCTATGCGGCCCCTGTGCGACTTGCCTGGAACGAGGGTTCCGTTGTCATCCAATGACGCAATAGTTTGAGCAGTTGCCGTGTTGTCACCATTCAGGGCTCCTTTGTAAAACCATGACACACCAAGTCGTGCACTGTGAAGGTTGGAGACATTCGTCACTTTACATTCCAACTCCGTTGGTTCACCTGAGAACCTTGCCGTCACAGGTGCGTCGAGAACAACAGTGTAAACTGGATCTGAAAGAGAAATTTTGGGATGTTAAAATGGATGTCATTGGTCCAAATATAAGTAAGCCGTTAATCGGTTGCTTCACCAGATACGCGTTACCATCGTGGCGCTTTCAAAGCAATGCTGTTTATTTGACATAGCAACATTCACACATTAGCTCAACCAATGGGAAGTGTTACTATACTATAAACTATAGCATACTGTAACGACTATAAACAGCATACTGGATCAAAGTGGTGCTTGCCCATGTAAATGTTGCTAAGAAGATGCATGTTGTCAGAACGTTGCCATGTGGTTCTTCAGATGTTCCGTGTGGCTTTTAGCATGTTTCTTGTTAGTTTCTAGGGTATTCTGGGTGGTTCAGATAGATGAGAAAGTTTAATACTTTGGGTTAGGGGTTTAAAAGAATGTGGACTAAACTTTCAGCTTTAAGATTAGGGTACTTTTCCACGTACCATTACGTCTCACGTACGATCGGGCCCTAAAGCCCTTCAAAGTATACTCTTTTAACCGCAAGCCCATATGCATGCAATGAACGTATGCGAACTGCGGCTTTGTGATACTCTTTATGAACGTCACCGTCATGTGCACAGACACGCACCATCCATGTGTCTTGCAAAACCGGGCTGTACGCAGACAATGCACATTGCGCTAATACAGAGAAATTTGCGTCATGCACAATGTGCGCGAAATGTAGCGGTAGGACTAGTCTAGAACTTGCTGTAACCCTGCAACATGCTGATTTTCTCTGTGTTACTGGAGTTACTTGACGATTAAAACCTAATTGGCAAACCAACAACTCGGCCCATGTTCGAGAAAATCATGCAAACAGAACTTTGAAGTGTTTCAGGAAGTCCAATGCTTCACTTTTGTTAAGCATACTTCACTAGGATAAAAAGGAAGTAGTCGAATATAGACAAATAATACACACTTCACCTTTAAATGGGTGAGAAATCTGAGCCACTCAAGTCTTAAAATGCACATTCACTCATGCGCACAAACACACACTCATTAAAGGTGTATGGTGACCCCGTTTCCAGGCTGTCAGTACAACACTGTCAAGTGTTTCTGGGCTGTGTGCCCAGCGGTATGATGGGAGGTGCACGTATGGTGAAGGACTCCCTACATCTTTTCCTATACAGCTGGCACCTTCATGCTTGGGTGAGCAGTACGAGACACACACACACACACACACACACACACACACACACACACACACACTTGCATGGTGTACCTAAGAAAACATTCTCCCACACCAGCGCAAGATATTAACTTTTTAAGGGGCAATATTTGCCTACTGAATTGATTTTCAGGAGCATTGTTACATTTTATAAGTGCATACATTTCAAACCATATTAAAAACACAGGGTTTCAATTATTTGACAGATGGCATAACATTGTTTGACTGGAGACGGTTTTTTTTTCCTTCCTATGTTGACATATTTACAACTGAGTATCTAAGTGGAGTGGAGCAGCAACAATTTCCTCTCCGCGCTCAAAGTTTTCTACAATCACTGCACTCCGGCTCCACTCCAGCTTGTCAATTTGCCGCTCTTCTCTCACTCTGCCCTCCCTGATAAGAGAAACACCGCTCCAAAGCTTTCTTTTGAAACATGTTGCCAACTTTCTCTGGATTAAATAAATTAAATAAACTATCAAATGAAAATAAATAAAGTTAAAAAAATAAATAAATTACCAAAACACATGCGCGCACACACACACACACACACACACACACACACACACACAGACAGACACACACACACACACACACACACACACACACACACATTAACCTTGCTATAATTCTGTGAATGAATAAAAAGTTTGGATTTGGAGGGGAGGGTCTCTGTTTCATGACGTCATACATCAATCATCAAATGTCAGTGTGTTACTGCATGATAATAAAGTGCAGCAATTCAGAAAACACAAAGAAAGTGTGAAAAAAAAAACGGCACGCTGTTTCTCCCAGATCCAGTTTAAATTTAATCTAAGCACAAACGCAACATGTCAAGCAGATTTTTCCCTTATATGTGGATTACCTGTATTAAAGGAACATCAGGTGTTTGTGCTTCTCATCTGTGTTGTTATTAAACCCACTAGAGACGATCCGTGAAGCTCTCATGTTTGTTAGCACACCGGTTGATTGACAGGTGAAGGGCTATGCTTCGCTGCTGTCTGCGATGTATACAGAAGAGATTAGTCACATGCGTTTTTGACCACATTCATATGTGGTTTCTGTGAGCCAATCACCAAACGTTTAATTCCCCGTGATGAACTGTAATAAGGAACTACCATCAAAAATATAGACTTTCAAAACTATATGTGCACTGATGAAATACAAGCTCTTGAACCGCATAACATAAATCTGTGCAGAAAATAAACCGGCATACAGACAAATGAAAATGATCAGATACTCAAGTCACACATACACAACTTGACTGAGCTCCATATGCACTGGTGGAATTTGTGTTAAGCTTTTGGACGTCATGGTGATTGAGTCATTGTGACCATCTGCGTGTTGTGGCTCTGATCTGAATCACTTCCCGTTGTTCATTAAGCTCCGCCCACTTCTACTATAATAAGAAGCAGCTATTCTTCACTGGATCAACCAATCAGTAACTATAGCAGAGTATCATACAGACGAAGGCAAAAAAGGGTGAAATGGGTTTTTGAAATGGGAAAATAAAAACCTGGTTCAGCTCATGACGAGCTTAAATGACCAGTTAAACCATTAACCCTTACTGCAGTTAAGATCTTATTGCTGGCAAAGGTGTCCAAACTTTTTGACATGCTATTTCGGTTCAAGTAAAGTGATCAAGTCAGTAGAAGCAAGAGAAAGTTCCAGTTAAAGAAAGACAAATAAAGAGAGGCAGAAAGCATCTACAATGTGTTTCTTTACCCAGACAAACAGAGCAGACAAGATGAATGTCTCTCAGCTGCTCTTTAGCCGGTCGCTATAGACAGGTTCAGAGTATCCTGAGAACAGATCACGGTGACGAGGAAGCATCTTAATGTGACTGTCAATCAAAACAAGGGCCTTTTCGCTCAAGACATTCAATCTACATCATCTGACGAGAAAGGCTTTATCTCACACATTTAATCACACTAGCGCTCTCAGAATGTGTTTGTCTTCTCGTTTCCTCTGTTCATTTCTTTGTTCCACTTTTGTTTGCTGTGCTGCATTACTGTCCAAAGAATAAGCCTCAGTGGTTTATGGTAGCAGGTTTGATTCCATGTTAGAGCATGTGGGCATTTCCTCCTATATGGTATGATTGCTTTATTTAATAAAGAGAGGATGACAATTGAAAACATGTCAAAGGTGAGTTTAGATTACAGGTCTATTTATATTCATGCTAAGCTGAAGATAAGTAACAAATAGCACTTAAAAACTGCACTAAACTGTTAAACTAATCCAATTTTGACCATTTGCTGGAGAAAAAAAACTACACAAAATCGAACCTAATATGAAACAAATCACAACCCAAACTCCAGTCCCAAGCAAAACTAAACTAAACTAAACAACCCAACTCTTACCCAAAGTGAAGCAAAACAAACCTTAGCCAAAACAAAATGAAACAAGCAAAAAAAAAAAAAACTACCTCAACTCACGAAAAATGCACGCAACAACAAACCCATCACGAGAGAGTCAAGAACAAATGACTCTTTTGAACCGGATCTGTTTCATGAATCACTTGAGAAGAACTGAGGGTTTGAACTCAGGAGCTCAGGATAGCAGATTGAATCAGATTCACTTTCTCAGCGAATCAGCTGTCAGTGAGCTCACAACTGGGAGCGCAGACATTACAAAATAAGAGTCCCATGTGCATTATGGGCTTCTTTATAATTAAAAGTCCTGTATTGTGTACCACGTTTTTTCTTCTGGTAATTATTGATTGGGATTGGAGTAGCACAATGTTGTCTCTGTGTCTGGAACATCCGGTAACTGTAAAGAAAGACTAAGGCAACTATTTAAAATATTATAATATATATATATATATATATATATATATATATAAAAAATATCTAGCTTTTGACACTTAGGACAATTGGCGGACTTGTACACAACATAAACATTCATTGATGCTCAAGAAGACAACACACTCCTATATGCATATGATACTTTCTATAAATATCTGTAATGTAGATTGTGAAGAGCAATATTAAATAAAAAACATGTTTTATCTCTTATATTTGAATAAGTTATGAAAGGGGTGTGAACATTTAAGACATAAAAGGGACTACATATACATATATACATATACGGTTTATTGAACCTTCGATGTATGGATTATCAGATGTCTTGTCTTCAGATCTTGTTTCTGAACAGCAATCTAAATCGAGAAAATCTCTGATTTGGTGACTAAAATCAGACATTTGGCTCCTTAATGTTTCAGCGTGGAAGCCAATGGCTCTTAAGTCATTTTTTTAGTCTGGGGCACTGTCTATACAGTACGTACAGAGGACAAATAGGCCATACACGACATTAATAGAGCTGTGAAGTCATATTAGTCATTTCCACAACAATTCACCACCATTTTCCCATTCTTTTATAAGAACCTTGAACATATGGTCACAGTTTAAGGGGGACTTTTCAGCGCAGAAGTATCACACAGGAGTGCTTTGGTAAAACAACGGTGCAGGCGTCCATAAACAAAACATTCTTCAATGCACCCCACCAAGAACAAGAACCACATTATAGTGACCACGAGGAGGTTACCCCATGTGACTCTACCCTCCCTAGCAACTGGGCCAATTTGGTTGCTTAGGAGACCTGGCTGGAGTCACTCAGCACGCCCTGGATTTGAACTCGTAACTCCAGGTGTGATAGTCAGCGTCAATACTCGCTGAGCTACCCAGACCCCCCAGTTATGATGCTTGTGTCATTTTTGGAGCTTGACACAGACGCAGATTTCACTGTATAAAAAGCATCCAACTAAACATCTCCTTTTGTGTTGCACAGAAGAAAGAGTCATACAGGTTTGGCAGAATCATCATTTAGGCTGAACAATTCCTTTAATTAATTTTCTCCTTAGTTCACAATGAAATAAACAGCCTTGGGCTCTCCTGTTAATCACAGTGACACTGGGATCCCAAACGATTTCCACCAGCTTCTAACATGAACAACTGGCTTTTAGCCTGTAACGTTAGACAGCAGTCGTCCATCAGTATGACCACCCACAGCCTTTGATGCATTAACTGTAGACAGTGTGAACCTTTAGAACAACCGTCTCATTACTCTTCCACACTCTGAAGAGTGAAACAGGAGACAAATACAGACCATGTCTTATTAACACCCCAGCGCTAAAGTAAGACCAGCCAGACCTTTGATTAAATGGAATAAGGTCATTAGGTTATGCGCCGTTTAGCGGTAGGCTTACCTGAAACAGATTACACCACAATAATAGACTGGAGAGAGGTCTTTGAGCAACTTTTGAGAAAGAGTAGGAAAGACTTCCTTCCGGTAGAAAGAACACTAAAGAGGTCTGATCTACATCGGACCGACAGAAACACATAATCTTGTGAGAACCGTCTTCTAAAAGACGACCTAAGGCCATAAGCAAAGCCATTTCTGTAAACATCATATTGTGATTTGTAATGTCATTTAAATACCAAATAATCAACATCAAATTAATATTCTACGGATGAGGGTAGAAGCTCTAGGTAAAGCAGAACACATTTCTATTCATCTGTAAAGAACTTTAGATGGCATTTCACAAAATGTCACACTTTGCCACATAATGCAAAACCCTACGGTTGTTTATATTAATATTAATGACACTTCAGCAAAAAAGGAAAGACGTTAATTTGGGTGTGTGCATGACAAGAGTTACGAGACGAGTTCTGAGGCTTGAAGGAGTTTAACTATACTCAAGCGAATCTACACTTTGTAGAAAAAGGTGTTCGCTATGCTACAAGCGACTAATAAAAACGAACTACTTTAAATTTCAATGTATTTTCTAATGTATTTGTTAAACTTTTAAACAAAGAAATAGTAGTCGTAAACTATCTGACCAACATGTTTAAAATGACGACTCTAGTCATCAGTCTTAGAGAAATAGCTGCTTTATTCTACACATGTAGCTGACTGCACATTAATGAGCGCTGCCATATATAGAATACATGGCCAGCCAAATATATTACTCAAATCCCCAATAATTGGACACTTTCACATCGATGAACAAATGAATCATGGCTGACCGTGATTAGAGCATTTTTCTGACAAGATCAGTAACTGAGAACTTGTGTGATGCTGCAACTACACCACTAGGTGTCAGCGCAACAAGCAAGAAAATTACGGAGCGCACCTTTACGCAATATCTTTTAGGCAATTTAGACAATATATGTCATTAATAGGGCTGGTAGGGCACTATGATTTCACAATGCAAAAAACACAGACGGAATTGCGGAAAACAGTCATAAAAATGGAATAAACTATAAAATACGTAATGCCACGTAACTTTACATATTTGGGATCAAATTAATGTATGAATGCAAAAATACTAAAATTAAAATGTGATATGTCCTAGTGTGAGGATTAAACCACAAAGGCTGTGATTTAATGAAATATATATACAGTCTGCATGTGCTGCACACTTTAAAATTAATGTGCATTTTGTGTGTAGCAGATTAAAGTGAGAAAAACACTTATTAAGCTTGAAGTGCGCGCAGCACATGCAGACTATATATTTATAAAATCGCAGTCTTTTACGGTTTAATAAGCACATTAAACCATGTAGCGATCTGCTTATCCGTAAGTGATTAGCTACGGTCAAAAACAAACAGAAACTGAAAGGGCTTCACTACAATATAAAAGCTTCCGCCAAAATAAAAGCTCAATTTAACTAATGCATGAAATTGAAGGAATTGAAGCAAAAGAAATATATCACTACTATTTAGTAAAATTTTATATTTTATGTCGTAGAAATACAATTAGAAAGTCAATAAAAAATATATTATATTTAAGCAATATCTCACAAGCAAGAGTGCTTTTGTACTGAATAAAAGCATTTATCAGTGATTTCATTAATATTGTGATGCTCTGCTGTGCAGCACAGTATTTGACACAATATAACTCCATTATTGTGTTTTAGATTGTGCTGATCTGTATAGAAACACTTCATTTGATAAAAAATAATGCACTTTCAATTTACAGCAGTTTTGGCTGTGTTGTTTATTATATATTTTAAATATATTGCAATTGAACTGCTTAGTTTAAGCACAGTTGTTCATTCTTTTAATTAATATTTTCGTAGCGTACAAAGGTTGAAGTTCCCCTGTATAATTTACAGCATTAGCTGAGAGAGAATTGCTTTTATATGCAAGCAAAATGGACATTATAACTGAATACAGTAAATCCTAATGAAACATAATCGAATAGAGCTTGTGAATCGAAACTGGGAAATCTGTACCGATACCCAGCCCTACTTATTAAATATATAATGTTTTGAAAATAGGTGAACTACTGTATTGCAACTGAATAATGCTGTTAAGTTAGTAGCATCATCTGTGATGCAATCAGGATAATTTGTGTTGATATGTTTGAGCTGGATTGTACAAACCGCTGGTCTACTTACTTTGCTTAGTGACGTGAACTCGGACAGGGGCAGATATCTTCTCTGCAGCCTTGTACCATCGCCCGCCGTTGTGCTGTATCCACGCGCTCACTTTACACGAATAGAGTCCCACGTCAGACATGTCTGTGCTGAGTATCTTTATCTGGAAATCCCATTTCCCCAAACGTCTCATTTCCACACCATCAGACGCGTTGGCCAGCACACCGCCGCGACCCAAGTGCGCCAACACACGGGTGGTATTCAACAACCACGTAACTTCCAGGTCAACTGTGGGCACGTCGTCAGTGGTAATCGAACAGGTGAGGAGTAGAGTACCTCCTGAAGACAACGTGGTGCTGTCCTGGACTTGAACAGTGAGCGAGTTTGCTGACAATATTAAAAAGAAAAGGTAGAAAATACACACATATCAGAAATGGAACTGAAGTCATTCAAATCGCAGTGTGCAACCTAAAAGTATATTTCACCCCCCCAAAATATGAAAACACTGTAGTTTTTATTCATCCTCACAATGTTCAAAACCTGTATGACAAATAGGGATGTCCTGATACTGATATCGGCATTATGTAAGCAAGCGGCGCCCTCTAACGGTCTGGACGGGATTTTCCATTATCCGTTACACCTCTATAGATTTTAAAAGGGCGTTTTGTTCCTATGGTAACTTTTTTTTTCATATCGGGCAAACATTTTCAGATCAGTGTATCCCTAGTTTTAATTAATGCATCTTAGACACCATTTTGATAGTAAAAATTGTAATAGTTGAATATGGAATTATCGAATTAAGGAAGCATCAGTACTCGTGCTCGTTCTAAAAAAAATGGTATCGGAACATCCCTAGTGACAAAGAATTGTGTGAATTAAATTTGAGAGGTGCTTAGTCGTAAAACGTGATGCGTGATTTATCACTAATGACTTGTCGTATGACTTTAGAAGACGCGCAAGTCCTACATACTGCTTTTATTGCACTTTTTTATTACCTTTTTGAAGTTCAACAGGTCACTGTTTGCTCTTGCTGAATGGAAAAGAGCAGCATACACATTCAGTAAAATAACTAATTTGTGTTCAACGGTAGAAAGTCAGTTCAAAGGGTTTGGAATGACATGAGGGTGAGTAAATGATGACAGAATTATAGTTTGTTATAATGTATTTTTTTTATGGTTATGGTTTTAATTTCTCAAAAAAAAAAAATATATATATATATTTTTTTTTATATCTACTCCTAAAATATTTATTGGGGGACAAAGTTATATTAATTATATCACGTTTAAACTGCATTAGCAAAAAGTAATTTTTTCTTATGAGTCACTGTTCTGGTGCTTTGTAATCTCTTTACAACTTCTGGTTACATTCAGAGTTTTCTCAAACAACACGAAGACACAGAGTCTGTGTTTGTATAACGTCTGCTGGATCTCTAGAGATCGGACACCCGCAGTCTTCTCGTTTTTAATTAAAAACTCTGCAGTAACATTGACAGTATATATGGTAACCGGGCAGGAATTTCGCCAGCTAAGAAAATTCAAACAGCTCAGTTTGTGAGAAAGGTCTGGAGACATTAAACAAGGTAAAACTGCACAAGAGCAGTTATTGCACTCAAGCGAACAACCATAATCAAAACTCATTCTCTTGTTTTCTCATTTTCTCTCCATCTCCAAATGAATGTCTTTGCACACACTAATGGCACGACTAATGACACAGCCTTTGGGAAACTTAATGGCCAAATAAAAAGTCAATTAAAGTCATAGCACTATTCACAATGTTGCATAGTTTTATAACCGAAGCGCTAAAAAAAATAAAGAATTCTTGCAGCTTGTTCAATTTACTTAATTTTATCTGAAGCAACACAATTTCTGAACATTTTCACTACTTAATTTCACAGTGTGCAATCCACTTAAATTGTAAAATGGAAGTTTTCTTAATCCATTTGGGTCATTGAGTTTCAACTCAACCAGACAAAATTTGTTGTTTTTATAAAATAAAATGTCTGGGGTAAGAAATACATAAATGAAGATGAAAGCCAAAATATGAAATGCCATGGATGAATATTACAATACTAGAAATTTACCTTGTATTTAATTTCAATCAACTATTGAATTTTTGGCACTCATAAACTGCTCAAAGTTTGTATGTGCTATGCAATTGTTTTGATAGAGGGAAACAAGATACAGTTCTAATTTTAACATTATTTGTACTTCAGACATTACTCTTTAAAAGACAGAAAGTATTATCTGCATGCATAGTTACACACATTTGGTTTCTGACCATTGAAAATGTGTACAATTGAACTATTTACTCATGGAGCCACATAGAGAGCCCCATATCGCTGGGACTGAACCATATAGGGCCTTAAAAATGAAGATCCCAAAAAGAAAAGTTTATTCTGATCCAGTATCTAAAAGGATATTAAGATATATTTAATACTTCTTGAGTTACAGGCATGACAACTTCGGAAAAAGAACACAAAAAATTGCTTTTTTCCATTTTTGAACTGTCACCATTGGCATATAATGCAACAAGGATCGCTAAAGTCAACTGGTTTTAGTAACAGACCTACCAATCTCTGTGTAAAAATAAAATAATGATGCTGCCTCCTTTCTAAGGTTATTTATTAGACCTGTGAATTTGCTCCAAAATCATGAAAATTGCCATTTTGATCCCGCTCTACAAAATAGTGGATTACTCAGTAAATATTAATCAGTGGTATTTAATATTTTGGCTTTCATCTTCATTTATGTATTTCTTTCACCAGAAAAAATTTTAGGGGACCTCTGGTTGAATTGACACATGACCCATTTGTGTTGGCCAAACTATGTGTATGTGCTCTCTGTTTCTCAGCATGCAATACAACACAAGTATTAATGTATTTGTACTGGTAGTGTTGTATCTGTTGCTCCTTTGAGTTATGTGTCATGAAGTATTTTATTAGAGTATTTCCTTCAGTTGTTGAGTGTCACCGTCACTAACCTAGTTTCCATCCACTTTTTACGCTGTTCTGTTATCGACAAAGTGGAAATATGTAAACAATGTTTGTGAAATTAGCTGTCAAGTGTTCGCTGCTGGTTTCCATTCAAATGGCCTTTTACTGATAAAATGGTGAGCATCACAACATCCTTAGGTCCTCGTGGTGGCGCGGTTACTCACCTCAATCCGGGTGGTGGAGGACAAGTCTCAGTTGCCTCCGCTTCTGAGACCATCAATCCGCGCATCTGATCACGTGACTCGTTGTGCATGACACCGCGGAGACTCACAGCATGTGGAGGTTCATGCTACTCTCCACGATCCACACACAACTCACCACACGCCCCATTGAGAGAACAACTAATCACCACCACGAGGAGGTTACCCCATGTGACTCTACCCTCCCTAGCAACCGGGCCAATTTGGTTACCCCATGTGACTACCCTCCCTAGCAACTGGGCCAATTTGGTTGCTTAGTGACTCCTGCCAGGTCTCCTCAGCTCACCCTGGATTCAAACTCGCGACTCCACGGGTGGTAGTCAGCGTCAGTACTCGCTGAGATACCCCGGCCCCCATGACATCGTTCTTAAAAAAACAAAACACATTGATTGCAAAAGAAATCTGCTCGAGGCAGTTTCATACAGAATTTTGTGTAAATCGCAAATTGTAGCCAACCTTTTCACGTCCCAGATGTCCCCACATTTGTATAAAATGGAAGAGCATTGAGGTAATTATAATTTCACATAACTGCAATCGTGAGAAACATCAGACGACAACGTAGAAATGGAGACGTAGCTTGTATGTATCTGGGATTATTAGAAGAAATTGATTGGAATATCTGGCAAAATACAACAAAACTGGTGGCATTATAGCAATCTGCAATATTATTTTACACTCATGAATTAAAAATATGGACAGTCAGTTTACATGAACTAATTTTATTTGCCCCTCCGGAAAATATGCTGCGAAAGCAGAGCTGTGGTGTCTGAACAACACATAAAACCTCAACACTTCCTCTTCACACAATGTTGTGCTTGTGTAAATAAACACTCGACAGCATGACGAGCTTGAGACAAACACACATTAGTCCATACGCAGATAACAGCCAGCATTATCTGCAGTCGTTTTTTTCAAAGAGAAAATTTACATTAAAACTCGGTCCATCTCTTCCAACAACAAAACAAACATCAAAACTTGGGAATGTGTGAACGAATTAAATTATGTCATAAACTTTTACGCCTCGGGAACGTCCATAAAAAGTCTGGGAAAACTTCCATCAAGAATAACGGTAATATCGTCGTCTTTAAATAAATTGAGGAAAACTTGAGCACCCTCATCAGTCCAAGTGTTCCTTTTCACTTTGCGTTTTGTTGTAAGGACAAATGTTATGTGTGTCTGTCATGTGACACTACATTTTTTGCGTTAATGCATTTTTTCTGTTTCAAAACTAGTTTTTCACAACATTTGACGTGTCGACAAAATATTATGACGAAACGTCATTTTTTAGATAATTTGCATTTCCATCAGCTTTATTTTAATACACTAAACGTTTATCCACAAACAAAAAAAATGCAAGATGTTGTCACGTACACTGGCATGCAAATGTTTGGAATAATGTACAGATTTTGCTGTTTCGGAAGGAAATTGGTACTTTCACTCACCAAAGTGGCATTCAGCTGATCACAAATATAATCAGGACATTACTGATGTAAAACAGCACCATCACTATTTGAAAAAAGTATTTTTGATCAAATCTAGACAGTAGCCGTCACTCCAACACCTTATCCTTGAGTAATCATGCTAAATTGCTAATTTCGTACTAGAAAATCACTTGTCGTTATATCAAACACAGTTGAAAGATATTTGGTTTGTTAAATGAAGCTGAACGTTGTCTTTGTGTTTGTTTATGAGTTGCACAGTATGCAATAGACTGGCATGTCTTAAGGTCAATATTAGGTCAAAAATGGCAAAAAAGAAAACAGCTTTCTCTAGAAACTCATCAATCATTGATTTGAGGAATGAAGGCGATACAATACTTGATAAAGGTGTAACTACAGTCTTCAAAGACAAAGCACAACTGTCTCTAACAAGGACAGAAAGAGATGTGGAAGACCAGATGTGCAACTAAACAAGAGGATAAGTACATCAGAGTCTCTAGTTTGAGAAATAGATGCCTCACATGTCCTCCGCTGACAGCTTCATTGAATTCTACCCGCTCAACACCAGTTTCATGTACAACAGTAAAGAGAAGACTCAGGAGGACTTATGGGAAGAATTGCAAAGAAAAAGACACTTTTGAAACTGAAAAACAAAAAAGAAAAGGTTCGAGTGGGCAAAGAAACACAGACATTGAACAACAGATAATTGGAAAAGAGTGTTACGGATCTTAACTCCATTGAGCTTTTGTGGGATGAGCTTGACTGTAAGGTGCGTGAGAAGTGCCCGACAAGACAGACCCATCTATGGCAAGTGCTACAGGAAGTGTGGGGTGAAAGGTCAAGTGCTACAGGAAGTGTGGGGTGAAAGGTCACCCGAGTATCTGGACAAACTGACCGCTAGAATAACAAGGATCTGCAAAGCTGTCATTGCTGCACGTGGAGGATTACTTGATGAGAACTTGTTTAAGTTCTAAGTTTTAAATTCTAATTGTAATAGTAATTTGTCACGTTACGAATTTCCTGACTATACATTGTGATCAGTTGAATGCCACTTTGGTAAATAAAAGTACCAATTTCTTTCCATTAGAGCAAAATATGCCCATTATTCCAAACTTTTGGCCGCCGGTGTGTGTGTGAGACTATGAGCTCATGGCGCTGTGCACTTTCAGTAAAAAACAACTGGTTGAAATCTAACAATTGTGAAAGTTACATTGCCACAACATAATAAAAATGATGAGTTTTGACACATTTTAAATGGTCGATATGACAAACTAAATGCAAGTTCATTCAACAAGTCTAGATCAAATCCATATTTTTGGCTGAAATAAGTAATTACTCTATTTATTAAGTACATTACATTTTTTTTCGAGTGTTCTTAGAACATAGTTACACTGACACATCTAACTGTGTTGGTTTTACACAATACAACTAGGTTCTTTCTACACAGAGTTGAGATTAAATAGTAATTTTAAGTTAAGAAAACTCATTTTAAACACATGGAGCCACCATCCACGATTAAATCAGTTGTGGGATGTTTTATATTGTTTATGGACTATTTACAGTTGGTCGTGGCTTAATTCCACAGATTTGCATCTTCTGTTTTGACGCACTTAAAAACCGAGGTAACTATGATGTACACTAACCTGTAGGGGTGACGGCAACTTCCCCCATCTCCACCGATTTCTCCTGAATCCTGTCCCAGACACCCTGCTGCCTCGTCCACAGTCCGGCCGTACACACATACATCCCCTGGTCTTCCGGCAGCGCTCCGGAGAGCACAAGACGGTGTGATACTCCATTTCCCATTTCTGGACGGATTCCACCATCAGTGTAGCGTTGCATGAAGCTGTCTCCAACCGTCACACCCAAATCAGGACCAAAAGTGAGTAATTCCTTCAACATAAATGGTCCCTTCTTGACCGACCAGGTAACAGACAGGTAAATTCCCTCCATGAAGTTACGAGAGACGTTGCAAAGGAGCCTAATGGATCCACCCTCAGGAACAACAGGGATTGGGGCCTCAGGTGCCACAATTAGACTATTAGGAACAACTGCAATAGAAGACACAAGAAGATACAAAGTATCGAGACGTAGATCAAAACGTTTTGAAGACCGTGAGAAACAACTTCAGTCCAAACTTTTGAATGGTAGTGCAAAAATACATACAGTGGCCCCAAAATGAATTTGGACACGATAGCCACATCTTAAATAGTTCCATTAACTATTCGTTTTGTACATTTGAGGAATTTACTGCCCTTAGCAGCCTGTTAGAACATATGTGCAAAATAACACCAATAACAGTATTATAACAAAACACATAATGCGTACACAACACAGTATCAATTCTTGGATAATTTCAAGTAAAATGTATCTTTTGCATATCAATAAGTCATTCTCTAAAAAGACTCGGTTTATGAGAGTCATTTGTTCATGAATCAGACTACACTGATCGAGCTGTTTGTTTTGTGCAGTCGATTCAAAAGAATCGCCTCATAAGAGTCATTTGTTCATGAATCAGACTACACTGATCCAGATGTGTTTTATGCTGTAGATTCAAAAGACTCGGTTTATAAGAGTCATTTGTTCATGAATCAGACTACACTGATCCAGATGTGTTTTGTGCTGTAGATTCAAAAGAATCGCCTCATAAGAGTCATTTGTTCATGAATCAGACTACACTGATCCAGATGTGTTTCGTGCTGTAGATTCAAAAGACTCGGTTTATAAGAGTCATTTGTTCATGAATCAGACTACACTGATCCAGATGTGTTTCACGTTGTAGATTCAAAAGACTCGGTTTATAAGAGTCATTTGTTCATGAATCAGACTACACTGATCCAGATGTGTTTCGTGCTATAGATTCAAAAGACTCGGTTTATAAGAGTCATTTGTTCATGAATCAGACTACACTGATCCAGATGTGTTTTATGCTGTAGATTCAAAAGACTCGGTTTATAAGAGTCATTTGTTCATGAATCAGACTACACTGATCCAGATGTGTTTTATGCTGTAGATTCAAAAGACTCGGTTTATAAGAGTCATTTGTTCATGAATCAGACTACACTGATCCAGATGTGTTTCACGTTGTAGATTCAAAAGACTCGGTTTATAAGAGTCATTTGTTCATGAATCAGACTACACTGATCCAGATGTGTTTTATGCTGTAGATTCAAAAGACTCGGTTTATAAGAGTCATTTGTTCATGAATCAGACTACACTGATCCAGATGTGTTTTATGCTGTAGATTCAAAAGACTCGGTTTATAAGAGTCATTTGTTCATGAATCAGACTACACTGATCCAGATGTGTTTTATGCTGTAGATTCAAAACACTCGGTTTATAAGAGTCATTTGTTCATGAATCAGACTACACTGATCCAGATGTGTTTCGTGCTGTAGATTCAAAAGACTCCGTTTATAAGACTCATTTGTTCATGAATCAGACTACACTGATCCAGATGTGTTTCGTGCTATAGATTCAAAAGAATCGACTCATAAGACTCATTTGTTCATGAATCAGACTACACTGATCCAGCTGTGTTTCATGCTGTAGATTCAAAAGACTCGGTTTATAAGAGTCATTTGTTCATGAATCAGACTACACTGATCCAGATGTGTTTCGTGCTGTAGATTCAAAAGACTCGGTTTATAAGAGTCATTTGTTCATGAATCAGACTACACTGATCCAGATGTGTTTCGTGCTGTAGATTCAAAAGACTCCGTTTATAAGAGTCATTTGTTCATGAATCAGACTACACTGATCCAGATGTGTTTTGTGCTATAGATTCAAAAGAATCGACTCATAAGACTCATTTGTTCATGAATCAGACTACACTGATCCAGATGTGTTTTATGCTGTAGATTCAAAACACTCGGTTTATAAGAGTCATTTGTTCATGAATCAGACTACACTGATCCAGATGTGTTTCATGCTGTAGATTCAAAAGACTCGGTTTATAAGAGTCATTTGTTCATGAATCAGACTACACTGATCCAGATGTGTTTTATGCTGTAGATTCAAAAGACTCGGTTTATAAGAGTCATTTGTTCATGAATCAGACTACACTGATCCAGATGTGTTTTATGCTGTAGATTCAAAAGACTCGGTTTATAAGAGTCATTTGTTCATGAATCAGACTACACTGATCCAGATGTGTTTCGTGCTGTAGATTCAAAAGACTCGGTTTATAGGAGTCATTTGTTCATGAATCAGACTACACTGATCCAAATGTGTATTTCATGCTGTAGATTCAGGTGTGGCATGGTGGAGGGCGGGACCGGGGCGTGATTACGCACGCCCGGTCCCGTATTAGGCTAATTAAGCCGTCAAGAGGGATAAAGGCCACTCGCGGATGGCGATGCAAGAGAGAGAGAGAGATCGTTCACGGACATGTCCGTTGTCTTATGTGTTTGTCTTTTGAGTTTTACATTAAACCTTTAGTTTATATGTCAAGCCGGTTTCTCGCCTCTTCCTTGCCCATGAACTTGGACTGTGTTACACTCGGTTTATAAGAGTCATTTGTCCAGGAATCCCAACAGGGAAAAAACATAAGTCTAATCGCTAAGTCGAAACAATCCTCACACAAAAAGCTGCATGATTTGACGTACATCAGTCATGTACGTAGCACAAATGGTGCTAATTACACACTGAAGTGTAGCAGAAAAAAGTATCCTACCAACAACATTAGACCTTATTCACACTAGCACCATCTTTCATGGGAATGACAACAAGGCTGTGAGGGACAGACAAGTCTTTTCAATGGGCTGTACAGCAGTTTCAAGTGTTTTTGGATCGTTCTGCAGGCAAAACATACAAAAAACAGACAAAGAACTCCAGACAACGTGAGTTGTGGAAAATCAGATGTGGTCTAGGAGCTTTAAACAGCTTTAGACATCCGTGCCATTGAAGATATGTATTCCCCATTAAATATCAAAGATGGCGCTAGCATGAATAAGGTCTATAATAGTGATCCTTGTCTAAGCATACACCGCGTATTATAAACATTATATAAATATTTTAGCGCAAAAGCAGAACCAAAAACAAACACGTGGATTCAAAAACACCCTTGAACACAAATACCCACCTTGCAGTTGGACGGTCGCTTTATAGTTTCCATTAATGACAGAGTCTGTGCTTGGAGTACTGCAGCTGTAGGTGGCGCTGTCAGTAACCCGAGCCTGTTTGATTCTTAGTTCCACTGCACTGTCCCCCAGTCGCATTATACTAATGTCCCCACGGCGTATGCGGTCCTCAAGAGAGCGGTCTGAGAACGTGGGGTCAAATGTCGAAATCACATTAGCAGCTTCAGTCTCTCGTGTTACTGTCCATTCAAAGTCCTGCTCTTTAGGGCCCTCGTAGTCTGATACATCGCAGCGAAGAGACAGCGGCTGGCCCTCGACCCAGAGCAAGGGGCCCTTAGGGACAGTCACCACCCTGCAGTGGCATAAACCTTTGAAAACAAACACAAATGGTTACATGTCTCTACGGACTGTCCTTTACATCAATACATTTAAAGGTGATTTAACTTGAAGAACGTCATACAGGTTTGGAACAACATGAAGGTGAGTAAATGATTTCTTTGACTTGTTTTGAACCCAGTACATTCCTTTAACAGTACAGCTGCAGGCACCTGCTGAGCAATTTGTTATTCACCATTCACTTATTTATTTACTATTGCAATTTGCTCATATTAAAGTACATCAGCATGAGAAAATAACACATTCCTGATTAATTCTACGCCTTGAAAATAACAGGGGTGTTAAATAACAGAGACTGGTCTATAAAAGAAAGTTGACTGCGGCATATCAAAAAAGAAATGTGATATATTCCCCATTTGGCATATCAATAGTGTTTGTTTATAGTACACAGGTTTATTCCCTCAGCAGGTAAACATTGGTATGCAAATACAGAAATGCACAAATAACCATGCAGGGTTCAAAACAGGATTTAAAATGCAGGATTCACATTGTGACATAGATACTGTATGCATATGATTAATAGTGATGGACATCTGTGTGTATTATCTTACTGTACTAATAGGCATTACACATATTTACATGTGCACATCTGCAAACCCTGATATATCAAATAATGATTGAATTGTGTAGTTAGATCTCTCTTAATGTGCAAATCTATACATTTTGACACTGCAAATGTAAAACTTTTAATAGGTTAATAAACATTTGGTTAGATCTCATTTAATATGCAAATATATCCTGTATTAGACTACAGTATACCATCATATGCAAATCTTCCATTTAGGTAGGCTATGACATATTTTGACCATGCAAATAAAATTAAAAAAACTTGTAAGAAATTAAGTTAGAGCTGTTCTAAAATGATTTCAAAAAAAAAAAAAAAAGTTTTGTTAGATCTCATTTAATATGCAAATTTACAGTATACTATACTAATGTATACAAATCATATATATCCATTTAGGTAGGCTACTAGACATTTGCACATTGCAGATCAAAACATTTAAGAAATAAAGGGAGAAATATTCTAAAATGATTTAAAATAAAAAGGTTTTGTTAGATCTCATTTAATATGCAAATTTACAGTATACAATACTATACTTAAGTATACAAATCATATATATCAATTTAGGTAGGCTACTACACATTTTGACAGTGCTGATCAAAAACATTTAAGAAATCAAGGGAGAACAATTTTACATTGAAAAAAAAAAGGTTTGGCACGATCTCATTTAATATGCAAATTTACAGTATACTTATGCTCTAGTATACATTTTATATACATCCATTTTGGAAGGCTACAATACATTTTGATCGTGCAAATATATATATTTTTAAGACATCAAGGGAGAACTATTCTATAATGATAAAAAAAAAAGTTTGGTGAGATCTCATTTAATATGCAGATTTACAGTGCAAATAAAAAAAATGGCAAGAAATCAAGGCAGAACTGTTCTAAAATAATTGAAAGGTTTGGTTTTCTCATTAAATATGTAAAGGGATATTAGGTTATATACTATACTGTACTATACAATAAAATGCAAATACTTCCATTTACGTAGGTAGGCTTTGACAGATTTTGACCATGCAAATAAATCAAGGTAGAACTATTCAGCTATTGATAACAAGGTTTGGTAAGATCTCTTTTAATATGCAAATCTGTACTATACTATACTTTAGTATACAAATAAAATGAATCCATTTAGGTAGACTACTATAAATTTGAACTGTTCAAATAAAAAATGGCAAGAAATCAAGGCAGAACTATTGTAAAATAATCCAAAGGTTTAGTTGTTGTCATTTAATATGTAAATCTAAATTATACAATACTATAATATGGAAATACTTCCATTTAGGAAAGTTGGATTGACAGATTGTGGACATGCAAATACAATTTGACATTAAAAAATTACGTTACCATACTTTTAGGTTACCTGTCAGATTCTCTCTGAGTTCTTGCTACATTGACATTTTTGTTACATTTCTATTTAAATTGTTACAACCCCTCAAACTCACCGACAACGGCCCACAGCAGGATCAGGATTCGAGTCTTTCCCATGTCGTGCAGGCGCGCGCAGTCCGTCTGTATTGCTTTGGATTATTCCTGATATGAGCTCAACACAGAATGCACGAGAGACAGACAGGTTCAGGAATGCACCTGCGATCCGGAGACCCTCGGTGTTATGACGTCAGGCTCTCAGTGTGAACGCGAACGGACGCGTTTCCGACGCGCGCGCCCGTGATCCACGTTCGTGGAGGAAGTGAAGCGGAATTCCCACGAGTGACTGTTTGGAGGATTGGCAACTGGGGGAACCAACATAATGACAATCAAACGCAAACTAATGACTAATTATTTAAAGCTGCACTTATTTAATTGTTTTTAGGCACGACCTCATGTTAATTAATATACAAGGTGGAATAATTGGGTAGTTGATGTTATATATGCCCAGTGACGTAATAATAACATGTAACGTCAGTTTTTTTTTTTTTTTTTTTTTTTTTTTTTTAATTCAACAAATTAATTTGGTAATTTTGTAATGTTTGTTTAAAGGTACGGATTCGTTTAAAATTGAAAATAAAAAAAGTTTTATTAATTTAATAAAATTAAATTCTCTGGAATTTTGTTATAAAATTGAAATGCGTAAATGCGTAAAAATAGGCTAAAATATGTTTGTGTGTGTGTGTGTGTGTGTGTGTTCACGAAAATTTTACATTTTTTATTTATTTATTTATTTCATTTATAATCACGGAAAATAAAAAATGGCGTCTACTTTTTCTATGGTCAAAGAAAAAGAAAGCTCGACGTACTCACTAGACTCGTACGCTGGGACATGAGTAATTTTTGTAATAAAACATTTTTCCCTCACGATATTTCACAATTCTTGTCGGTTAATTGAGAACTAAAGCGATGCCCGATTCGCGACTGAATGACTCTTCTGAGTCGGTTCGCGATGTCGAAACGGTCTGAATCGGTTCGCTCTGAATCGTTTGGAGCGGTTTCTCACTCCTTGAAATGTTAAAGAGATACTTTTACAATACAGAGTACAAAAAGAGTGCTGGATTAAGTGGAATATTTACCTTCATTCAACTGAAATAATCCATGTACATTATACTGTTTGCCAGAGAACATCTCCATTAAGTTCAACATAAAGACATTTTAAAAATCATTACCAAATGTTTTTTTTAGCCATATACTTGGAACTACCATGTAAATATCTTGATACTAAAGTAGTAGGATCATATATAAGTACTATGGTATTATTTTTGATAGGGTATTATTCGTTTTTCGTAATTTAAATCACCTTTAAGGCGATTTTTAATAGCACTATCTGACCGAAATAAGTGTCACCTGTTTCTTTAAACAACGTACCTTAAGGAGACAAGCCCGCGCTTTTTAACCAATCAGAAATGTTCTCTTTTTGTCAGTTATTGTGCGCGACCGAGATTGCTGAAATTTGGTTGGCTGACATGTCTCTGGTGGGCGGGGTTTTAAGAGAAACTGCGGAATGGCGGAAGATAGCAAAACATGTAAAAACACATTTAAAAAGCCCTGTGTGACAGATGTGACAAATCTATAGTACAATTATCCAATGTACTCTCTTAATTCATTAATATAAACTAATAAAACGGCATATATAATTTAAAAAAAAAATTAAATGTTAATTTAATCAGAATTGTGTTTATCACTTTTAGTCATAGAAAATGACTATTCAACTCAGGCTATTCTAGTGCAACATATAAGAGGGAAAGATGTCTTTTGTGCCATCTAGTGTCAACAATAAAACTGCATATCTTCAGAGCAAACATTTGCTCTGCCTCAGGAAGCAGGGTGTTCTTCTGGCATTGTCAAGACACTTAATAGCATTACCTTTGACATACAGGACAAGTTTAACTCATGTTGAAGGAAACCTCACTTTCACAGTTGTGTACGGCATGGGAGTATTTTTCGTTAATCAGTGACTGTTTGTGGTGCATCAACTGTACTTATTAGCAAGACTGAATGTTGATTAGCCAATTTCAAGGCTAAGAGATAATTGAGCTAATGTTTGAGTTAGCCACCTAACTTGGGACACTTGAGTTCTTCAAATGATTTTCTTAATTAACAGGCCTATACAATTGTAAGTGTTATTGACACAAAGTCCTGGCTCATTTTATATAGTATTGGGGGTACATTTCATATAAAAAGTACAAAAACAAAGTGCTTTCTCTCTTCAAAGTAACATATCTACTAGTTGCAAAGCTTAAGCATTAAACATATTTTTGAAATCATAAGGGAAAGGATGTTTTCCTTCAAGTAACACACATCATTAAGGGGTCTTTTGTCTATTTTGGTAGTTTTAAGAGATGTTATACATAACTCTAACCTTTGTGGATGTAAAATGTACCTTGAAGGATATCAGAAGCAGCGTTTTTGTTATTTGAAATGTAAAAAAAATCAGCTGCAACATAGTTGATAGTGGAAGTAACGCAGGTTAAAATAAGTATCCTGCTATTTTATTATTATTATTAATTTTTTTGCACAAAAAACAACGGCATCATTTACATAAGAAGATCTCTGTTTTAACTTGCAAGGGAGCAATATCTAGTTAATTTAGTAAAATCAATGAAATGTCCCTTAATCCCTAATCATCATGATTCACACACATGCATGATGACACACACATCCTCAGTGTCCTCCGACACATACCGGTTTAAATTATGACAAAAAACTGATCAATTACCATCAGTGGACGCAGTAGGGTCACGTCAACCATGCTACCCAAGATTTGGCCCTAGAGGTAACATATTTGACGGTGACATAGTTGACAACCCCCTCATTTTGACTCATATTTTCAATGGTAGGCCTTGCCTGGCCAACCTTATGTCATTTTCTTGATCAGGTTAACCTCAAATTTTAATACATACAGTATATTTGAATTAAAATCATAAAAATAATGCAAACTATAACAATGTACCCAACAAAGATGACGGTCAAGTAATATACTCCATGGCAATATGCTATTGTAGTTAAAAGTTTGAAAAATGTAAATAAAGGGCACTAGCCATTATGTGTGTGTGTGTGGGGGGGGGACAGAAATTAGTTGACATGTTGTTATAAAATATTTTCTTTATTAAAATGTCAAACTCGCCCTAAAAAAGATTTTTTTTCTGAAGTGTTTACAATTTAAAAATAAATCCAATATAGATAATGTTGTCATTATTATTATTTATTCATTATTTTGAATTTTTGAATCAAAAACGGACAATGCAAAAACGGTCAATTAAGAAACATCATGGCAATTTCAAGCGAAATGAAACATGAGGTGCACAAAATATTTGCGTGATGTTATAACAAGCTTTCCATTAATGGATAAAATGGGATATTTCTGATGGAAATGGTTAATAAATATATCATTATCATCAGTGGACATTGAATGGACCCTAAATTATAGAACGAGCACCCTACAATAAGTATGCAACCTTGCTTATCCTTGTGCGTAGTTGAGTCTTTTTGACTGCTCTTCATAGCAATTGTGCTTCTTATTCACACACACACGATGCAGTTTTTTTGAAAAGTGTTTAGAAAAGTGCTACAATGCAATTTCAGCCACTTCCTGGATGGACAACCGAAAACAGGAAACACTCATGTACAGAATAGAAAAATCATGTCTAATGGTATGAGGTAAGGACTGTATTTCAGACTTCTTTTTGGCCAAACTCGGGTGCGTGCAGGATGTTAAACACACCAAATATAGTTTAATTTAATTTAAATCTTTCCTTGTTTGCTGTCAGTTCCTAGAATTTATTTATTCACATGAACTGAAAAATTGTGGTCGCAGATCATGTGGTTTGTGGCATCATTAGAGTCTAAAATGTAGGCCCATGCAGACGTACACAATGCAAATGAGATGGAAGCAATTATTTTCCATGATGACAATCTTCTGACAAGAATCAAGTGTGCAGTTCTGAATTCATCATCACTGTGGAAAAATATCTTTATGATATTTAAAAGTGTCACAAGGTGCACATTTTCTGACATAATGAATCTTGACAGATTCGATTTATATTAGGCTATACCTACAACGTTCAGCATTCAGTTTGACATTCCTAAAATGTTCTTCTCAAAGCGTTCCAAATATTTTTTGCCTTGTTACATGATTGGTTGATGTTGACCTGATTGTTAAAGACCAGATCAAACTAAAAATGAGAGTTGGGGCAGGGCTCTTCTTCACATGGGGCATTTATCTGCTGTTTGTCTGTTGATTTATTTGTATTAAACCCCATCGTCGCCTAGTTGCGTCATCTAGTATATGCAGAAATTTTAACTTTGGTGCAATCGCAAAACTATTAGCATATAAATCATAGCAAGCATAGTATACAGTAGCCTATATTAAAATCTGTATAATGCATTAAATATTTAGTGAAGACTTCAAAACAACTGAGAAATGTACTTTTTTACCTCTAATATTTCTCTTTGTATCTGGATCAACTGTGCAAGTATATGTAGTAATTATGTCTGTTTTTTTAAGAGGTCTTCTGCATGGAAGGCTAAATCCAATTTAGAAAAACGAAATTAACCAGTCACTTCGAACTTGAGAATAAAAAGAAACTGGCCTGATGATGAGACTGAAATTAGTTGAATGAGTTTTTTTCCTTCTTAAATATAAAGTGGAGTTGAAATCAGCCGAGGAAGACCTCTTTCTACGCCTCAATTTCCCCACAGGGAAAACTAAAGACGCTAAAGGCTCAGGTGGTAGAGCGGGTCGGCCACTAATCGCAGGGTTGGCGGTTCCATTCCTGTCCCACATGACCCCACATGAACCCTAAGTTGCTCCCAATGGCAGGCTAGCGTCTTGCATGGCAGATCTGTGTATGAATGGGTGAATGAGACGCAGTGTAAAGAGCTTTAAATACCACTATGGTTAAAAAGGTGCTATATAAGCGCAGAACATTTACCATTTCTACTAGACCATTATGGCTTTTAGTCCATGTCTGTTAGCTTTGAAGCCATCGTTATGCTAGTGTACTCTAAGATAACCTTTAGCTGATGACTCACAAATATTTGTCCAATCAAATGCTCTCTACAGTAAGAATGTTCCTCCGCCTGATACCACCTACATCCGACTAGCAAGTTGCAAAACATGGTTCATGGCTGTGACGTAAAGAAGTTTTGGGAAAAGCCAGGGCAAGTTGGGTCCTTTGAATTCGTACGACTTTTGCAACAAGATTGACTCTCCCTCGTCTCCGTCAAACAAAACATACTTTACTCTTCAAATGATCCTTACAGACTCTGCTCGTCTACAACGTCTTACACTCTGAACTTTCACTTGCTTCCACATTAAACATCCGGGTATTTGCTCGTCTAAAATTTGTATGAACGAACTCATATTTTCATACGATTTCGCCAACTCCTACAAATTCGTATGAATTCTCATGAGATCGGATTGAGCGAGACTTGGTCGGTGACTGCTCATGAATTGCCTTTGCAATGAATCACAGCCTCCGACGTTAAGTTCTGTCTCCGAAATTTTAGGTATCGTCCGATACGAGTTCAATTTGACGGTTATGAAAACACAGGTGCATTGGAAAGTGCACGTTCCAATCAGGGATTGCATCATTATGTCACTCGGACGAAAGGAAGGAACTTTTGTTTTTTCATAAAAATATGTAAATCGTGACATTTGGTCCAAAAATAATTTCTAAAAATAAATCGCCAACCCCTAATGGCAACATAACAATCTCGTTAGTTAGACCCGGACCTCTTTTACCCATCCACAACTGAATCTTCATCCTACTTTTTTTATTTTCCAAACAAAACATTGAGATGTCTATTATAAGTGTCACACATTATGAACTCAGATTTACTCAGGATCTCACTGGAAAGTTATTAATCAATCAGACAAGCAAAAATCATAAATACAGAAAAATATTGTAAATAGGAAATACTGTAAATGCTCCACACAATGATATTAAAACTCCAAATGTTATTTGAACACATAAACTACATAATTTTACAGCATGTACTGTCTATTGTACTGTATATAAATGTAATTACAATTTATACGTGCTTTAAGAAAGAAAACAAATGCTCAGTAAAAGAAAGGAAGTATCTCACAGGGTAAACATGGTTGGCCACCAAAGTTATCTCCATGGCACAATTATGGTTAATTTAACCACAAATTTGCGCAAATAGTCCCAATCATTCTGCATAACATCTACTTTTGTGTTTCAAAGAAGAGAATCATACAAAGTTGAAACAACATGAGGGTGAGTAAAAGATGACAAAAGTTTCCTTTTTGGGTAAAATATAACTTTCAGTATAAGAAACATCTTGTGCACTCCGGAGGCTGCACAATCTCCCACACACAGGAAGAGAGCAAACAATAGAAAAAAAGCTGACAAGTCATGCAGTTTGTAAGTTAAATGAGATGCAGTTAACCACATCCCTGAAGCCTTCACACATACGGACTAGATATGCGATTTCGGTGTTAAAACGTCACCACAGATCAAGAACTGAAAAGAAGCAAACATCTCACAAAAGCTTGCTTTGCATTGTTCAGCTCAAACAGTTTGTCAATGATTTCGGAAAACCATGATTCACCAGAATTGTCAATTCATGACAGTAGTATTGATACATCTGTACTGCAAACATAAAGTGGGGTCCAAAACTTTAAAACCATTATTTTCTGTTTTGCATTCTTTTCTAATTTAATTATAAATTGTATTATCATCATAACAATTGAGTCAAAAGTTGAATTGAAAAATGAACATGAACGAGTGAGTTTGCATGCACACCAATACGATGTTTACACTCTAAATAAAAAAAAAAAGTGATGTGCGCAAAATAAGTGTGCACATTGTATAAGCCGGTAAGAACACAGGTTAAGGTGTTAATATGCAACACGAAATTGGCATAAAGGGCAAAAACCTACACGTATCGATTGGTTTATTCTCACAACGTTTATGACCTTACACCAATAAAGGAACGACGTTTAATACGTTTACATGACCACACACTGTGTCTGCTTATTAAGTATAATCAACGAGCATCATTGTGAAAATGTATTTTTTACTTTTTTTTTTTAATCCCATTTTCTCCCAATTTGGAATACCCAATTCCCACTACGTAGTAGTTCCTCGTGGTGGCGCAGTTACTCGCCTCAATCCGGGTGGCGGAGGACAAGTCTCAGTTGCCTCTACTTCATCCGCACATCTTATCATGTGACTCATTGTGCATGACACCGCGGAGACTCACGGCATGTGGAGGCTCATGCTTATCTCCGCGATCCATGCACAATTTACCACACGCCCCATTGAGAGCGAGAACCACTAATCGTGACCACGAGGAGGTTACCCCATGTGACTCTACCCTCCCTAGCAACCGGGCCAATTTAGTTACCCCATGTGACTCTACCCTCCCTAGCAACCGGGCCAATTTGGTTACCCCATGTGACTCTACCCTCCCTAGCAACCGGGCCAATTTGGTTACCCCATGTGACTCTACCCTCCCTAGCAACCGGGCCAATTTGGTTGCTTAGGAGACCAGCTGGAGTCAATCAGCACACCCTGGATTTAATCTCCGCGATCCATGCACAACTCACCACGCGCCCCATTGAGAGCAAGAACCACTAATCACGACCACGAGGAGGTTACCCCATGTGACTCTACCCTCCCTAGCAACCGGGCCAATTTGGTTGCTTAGGAGACCTGGCTGGAGCATGCGCTCAAGCTTAAGGTAAACGTATATTTCACTTTTCCGCACAGTGTGCCTGATGCAAATTCCATTATCAGCACATTACGTGCGGACGGTCCACGTGCAATCCAGTTTATCGTGACAAGTTTTCCCTGTCTTTACGCGTCCTATGCACAAGCGCCTGGCGCTGACTGTAATAAAGAAAGATCACAAAGCATTTAAAGTGCGCATGCATCAAATACTTCAGAAATGGCTTGCGGTCAAAAGAGTATACTTTAAAGGCTAAAGCGTTCGACTGTGCGTGAGACATTAAGACTAAAGTCTAGGCATTCACAAGTCTCTTGGAAAGCAATAAGCGTATTAGCTATATTAGCTAACTGAAATAATTTAAATATCGCATAATATTAAAATATACACAAATATTTTGAACCAAATGCACTGCTAGGTGAACACATAATCAAATACACACTGTAAATGTTTTTCCCACAGTTGTGTGCTAACCACAAAACTGCTTTCTTTGCACATCCTCATTTTCAGGAGTAAATCTTTCAATGTACAAAAACCTGCTCATAGATTATCAAAACACTACCTCTTAAAGGTGCACTAAGTTACTAGTTTGTTTGTTTTTTTCTTCAAAAAGCTGTGTCTAGCTAAATTCATCAAGCAAATGAACAAACACATGGGCTGTGCCTAGTTTGGAAGGCTGCATCCTACGGAGATTGTATTTCTCGGCCGCATACGTCATCGAGGCTGTCTCGTTTCAGAAAAGGGAGTTGGACACTTCGAATGTGACCTTCTATCACGGGCATTTGGAGGATGCATGAGGTCTTTCCTTTGTGGGCACTCACAACCCACAATCCTTTGCTTCAACGGAAATGTCTAAAAGAAATAATAACGCCAATTTGCCCGTAAATATGATGTTCAAACGCAAGGAATGTTAATTTCCAAGTTTAAGTGCCTCAGTAAATGGGTGCAGAGTATATAATATGTATAAATATATTCATATATAATTAAAATAAAGTATTAGACCAAAAGTACACCTGTGACATCTATTTTCTTTTCTCTTTACATCATTATAACTCTCCTAATATTTACCTCACACATTCACTTCCTGAGGAACTTTGTTCTCTTCTCACTCAAAGCGATCGCGCTCGTTAAAGAATGGCGTGCTGTCATAGCAACCGTGTTACATTCCGTTTCCGTTTGTTCTACGAAGGCCGTCTCGTTTAAACCAGACTTGTTTAAAGGAGGACACTCGGTATACTGCAGCCTTCAACGGACGCGTCCTACATAGCTTGCAGCCTTCGAAACGAGGCACAGCCACAGAGCCAGCAAAACATAAACATGCCGATATTTGGACTAAAACATTTGCCATTTTACTACTTACCGAATATGGTGCTGTATACACTATATACTGCCAAAAATATTTTTAAAATAGAAAGTCAAAGTTGGTATTGGTCTACAGATAATTCGCCGAGTGGTGTCCAGTTATCATCTTGGAAATATTAATGGGTATAAATGGTTGCAACATTTGGCAGTCAAAGAATGAGTTTAGAAATGGATAAAAAAACGTTAAAAATCACAGTTGAATATTAATTCTGAACCATTCGTCACATTGGAATTGGAAGGTCGAATTAAGCGTATTGCATTGTAGGAAGCTCTTTCAAACATAGCCCATGAAATGACTTAAAGATGTTCTCACCAACAAAATATGGCTTTAAAAATCAATGCAAGTCATTGAGAGTCCCATATTATTGTTCAGTTAGGATTCCTGGTCTGGCATCTTATTCCATTGGTTGGTACGGCGCTTGACTCCTCCTGTCCCGGTGATTGTTTTTCCTGGGTCGAGGTAATGGAGGGGGATCTTCCTCATTGTCATCCTGTGGAGGTGGTGGAGGACGAGCACGCACGTTGGCTTTGGGTTGAGGTGGGGTTTGGGTGGTCGGGGAACACATAGTAGATTCCACTTGCGGGACGGGGGGTGCTGGTTGCCCCCTCGCTGTGCTTTTGGCTCTATTTTGTCCAGATGGAGCCGAAGTGTTAAAAATCCTCAGCTTGAGCTCCTCTTCATCTGGGGGATTTCCAGAAAGACAAGATTTCCATCAAATCAGTCGATTTACACTTTCTAAAATAGGTTTATGATCTATAAGGGCGTGATCAGTTTGAGATGACATTTCACACAAAATGTTGCTACTCTCAGTTATTCTATTAAAAGGCCTTTATTTACAACATCTATCCCACCTTAAAGATTTTCTTTTTGACTAACTTCACCATTTAAAGGTATTTAATGCCAACATGAGATAAAAATGTGTGCTATTTACTTACATGTATGTTTATATATTTACTGTATATATATATATATTGCCAACAGGGTTGGGAAGGTTACTTTTAAAAAGGTATTCCACTACAGATTACAGAGTACATGCTGTAAAATGTCATTTGTATTTTATTCCGCTAGATTACTCAAGGTCAGTTACGTAATCTAAATACTTTGGATTATATATATTTTCAATTGTTTCAATTAACAAGTAAAAAAGTAAGAAAATCCACTTCACTGTAAAAAGCCTGAATATCTTGTGCGGTTTTGCTTCTCGAGTAAATGCATCTTTTTTTATGGATTTTAAATTCTCGCTAAGAATAAGATTTTTTGCTCTAATATCAAAAGTTTTACTAGAGAAAAAAGTTTTGCTCCAACGTGAACTTTCAGCATAGAATTAATTATAAAATATAATCGTGTCTTGCAACAGTTACATGTAAATAACATTTTAGCTTAGCATAATGCTAAACGTTCACATAAAAATGTACTATTTATTTCTCTCAAACTTCAAAACCCCACCGAGTGAAAACAACGACATCGTATGTGGATTCTGTTCATAGAATGAGGCAGAAAATAGATTATTTGTAGCTTTCTATATGATGTTTAATGCTACACTGGTTAGCATTTCTAGTAAAAATACCTTTGAAACACAAGTTTCGAAATGTCAAAGATTTCTCGTACCTCGCCGACGTTTCTCCCGTTGTTTACAGCTTCGACACGCACAGATCACCAGAACGGATATTAGCAGCAGCAGAAGAGCTCCTCCACCTGCTAGAATGCTCACCATTATCCAGAAATCAAAACCAAAGAGTGTTTTCTGTTGTCCACCTGTACGACAAGAACAGACTCTATGAAATCAGAAACAACCGTATCATTCAAAAGCATCTTACTGTCAAGCTGTTAAACGTTTTCCACTTGTATACTTTGGATGTTGCTTGAAACTCATTTGAAAAACTCTCAATTTTCTGCCATTTTACAATTACACATTTTGTAAATAATGATTAGAAAAGAGTTTGAGATCAACCACACTTGAGGACTACAAGCACATTCATTGATACTTACATGTTACTGTTTTACTCTCACTTTTGGCTTCAATAACAGGATTTTTGGCAGAGCAAGAATACAGATTATTCACTTGTAATTTCTCTACAGGTAAGATCAAAGTTTTGGTGTTTTTATTTCCGATGGGATTTGTTTTGTCAAACCAGGTGTACTGAAGATCTTCCCCGTTTGCAGCTTTACAGGTGAGCGTAACATTTCCATCGGTGTTACAGGTAAACTGCAGATCTGGTTTGGGGACTTTTGCTGAAAAACAAATGTGAAGATAACACGGTCATGCCCGATAGCTTTTCATTCTTCTCAGTTCTTGCATTTAAGGGACAGTTCAGCCAAAAATGAAAATTCTGTCATCATTTCTTCATCCTCGTGCAACACAAAAGAGGCTGTTTAGCTGAATGTTCGGGACTGAACGGTGTCACACGTCTTCTTTTGGGTTTCACAGAAGGGTTTAGAAGCAGCGAGTTTTCATTTTTGGGTGATTTTTTCCTTTACAGTATGAAGAAGAACTTTAAAAGTAAAGCTTTTAACAGTGCAGTTATAATACATGAGATGTGATCTTATTTAGTGTGTAACTGTAACTCAAAACATCTTACCGTAAACTTTCATTTTCTTCTGGCCTTTACGAGTCTCTGTGCCAGTAGAATCGAAAGCACTGAACTCATACTGGCCAGATGCAGTCAGTCTAATGTTTATAAATGTCAAGGATCCATCGACTTCCAATTTGAAACCAGCATTTAAGGTGTCCTTGTTTTTTTTCCTTCTAGCTACAATCTCAGATTTATCATTTTTCCACGTTACTGTTCCTCTATCGGACTCACTTAATTTTAACATCATGGTGCATGATGTTCCCTCCAGTTGGTTTGCTTTACATTCCTCCCCCGAAACTACAATAAAGAAGAAATATAGAAGAATAATTCATCTCAACATTTCAAATGAGTGTCTTAGAGAAACAATCGTAAATGAAATCTCGTCTATAACTCTCACTACATGGATCTAGTTTGTAAATGTAGACGCATAAATATTTAAAGTAGCACACACACATATTCTATAATAAACATACAGTGCCGATAAAAGGTCACAAATTTCCTTACATTTGATTAGTGACAGAAATATTTACTTTTTATTTTGTCATAAAATTCCTCATTTTTTATTAGTTGTTTTTAGGTATTTTTTACGTAGACTTTTGTACGGCACAATATTAATATTTATGCTAAATATAAACGAGTAATTATACAAATAATTCAATCTACAGCAAAAAGAACTTCATCTATAATAAACCCAACAAATAAGCAGAAAATAGATTATATTAAATAAATAAGTCTATGAAATAAAATAAAATCATAACCTACCAGTGAGGCCAGTAAAGCCACAGAGGAACAGAAATATAAGCTTATATTTGCAGTTCATTGCTCGTCTAAAAACAGCAACTGTTCCAGAACTTTTACTCAGACGACTGACGGACACAGAATGAGTTTCCTGTTTGTGATCAGAAAGCTGCAGTTGTGAAGAAAGAGGCACAGAATGACATTATTCATCACAGGTGTTGCTATGTGTGTGTGTGTGTGTGTGAGTGTGTGTGTGTGTGTGTGTTATTCCGAAGTGTTACATTGTGAAGCGTGTTCCAAAAATACAATTAATCTGTTATTTCAATCGCCAGCACAATGCGTTGATATTGACCCTGTAGATTTAGATCAATGAATTAGCTCGTTTAGAAACAGTTAAATGCTTGTTCTGTCTCAATAAGGACA
This sequence comes from Moxostoma hubbsi, assembly GCA_032164185.1. Classification (NCBI taxonomy): domain Eukaryota; kingdom Metazoa; phylum Chordata; class Actinopteri; order Cypriniformes; family Catostomidae; genus Moxostoma; species Moxostoma hubbsi. The sequence continues at coordinate 53,356,364 of JAVLUX010000006.1, forward strand.
TTCAAATTATTAAATACAATCATAGTGAATCTAGGACAAATTTCTGTTCTCTATTTTCTCTCTGTGTTTCTGTTTCTATATCAATAAAATATCAATAACCTTTTAAATTATATGCATTTGATGTACTAAATCTTTCCTTGCACTATAATAGCATTTATTATCAATCTATTTCAGCCTAAAGTGTTAGTGTAACTATAGGTAATTCAAGGGTGGTGATGTAGAAATCTTTGCCAAATTCAAATGGTTAATCGTGTCTGCAATGATCAGAGGAGCGCGTTTAAGACCTCGAGACCGGTCTGCGAGTTAAAATGCACCTGCTTTGTGCTCGCGCTGCTCTGTCCATTGAGCTGTATCCGCCGACAGAGCCATACAGGTGCATTAGGTGAGGTTGTGACTCCGCCTGTGTATTTGACACTGCTAAACCAGATACTTCAGATGTGTCGCTAGACTTCAGAATCAGATGAACCGTGGTACAAATGCGTACCAACACGTATTATTGAGAACCAACTGATATACTTAAAGTCTAGATAAATATTTTAATATTTTAAGCAAAAAAGATGAGTGATGAGTATTATGAGTGATGAACGCCCCATTTGTAACCTGATGCCCTCCCTCTCTACTAATTTGCTCTCAGCGCCCCATGGCATACTTTGAATGCCCCCTGGGGGGGCCGTACCGCCCCGTTGACAACACCTGTCCTAATTAACGGTTTTGGCCAGACCCCTATGCCCAAGACAAGTGTCTGACCTCACAGATACTCTTGTGTCTGAATGGGAGCAAATCCCCACAGCCATGTTCCAACATCTAGTGGAAAGCTGCACCAGAGGAGTGGAATCTGTTAGCGAAGACCAGCTCCATGTCAATGCCCATAGTTATAAAATTAAATGTTCAACAACATGGACAAGTGCATTGGTGATTTGCATGCATTAGAAATTATATTTCATACAATACTGACATCTTGTGGCCAATTTCCCTTTAAAAAGCCTTTTAAAATGAACCACAGTGAGCTCCACAGATCAGCCACAACATTAAAACCACCAGCCTAATATTGTGTTGGTTCCCCTCATGATGCCAAAAGAGCACAAACCCCTATCTCACCACAATTGTACAGAGCGGTTATCTGAGTTACCACAGACTTCGTCAGTTCAAATCAGTCTGGCCATTCTCTGTTGACCTCTCTCATGAACAAGGCATTTCCATCAGTCCTGATCATAACTACCAAATATTTTCAGGATTTTAACCCTTTAAATGCCACTGTTGATTTTATACACATACATACATACACACACACACACACACACACACACACACACAAACTTCTCAATACACACATTCAAAATACACTCCGACATCCATACCAACACACACACACACACACACACACACACACACATTTTTAGCTGCATCATTTATTCAATTGGCCTGCAGTGCTCTATAAAACAGCAAACAGAAAATAGGAAAAAAGCTTGTATTTGCTCCATTGACTTAAACATGAGAAAAATGGCGCCATCTGGTGGAAAATATATATATATATATATATATATATATATATATATATATAAAACAAAATTTGAAGCCAGGGCTCCACAATGAAAGCATAATATCATAGAATTCATGATTTTATGCTTTAATGGCACTGGGATCAAATATTGCAGTTTTAATTGGTTTCAATGGGGACATTTGTGTCCTGAAGGTCCCGAGTGTGACTTTTGTGTGTACACAGTGTTTTGTAGATGTTCTACAGGTGTTGTGGCTCAGTTGCTAGAGCGGGTTGGCCACTAATTGCAGGGTTGGTGGTTTGAATCCCGGCCCACATGACTCCACATCCTGAAGTGTCCTTGGGTAAGACACTGAACCCCAAGTTGCTCCTGATGGCAGGCTAGCGCCTTGCATGGCAGCTCTGCCGCCATTGGTGTATGAATGTATGGGTGAATGAGTCAACAGAAGGTTAAAAAGGCACTATATAAGTGCAGACCATTTACCCCAAAAATAATCACCTTCTGCAAACATGTTCAATGTTTGTAGATGCTTTGATTTATTGGCCTTTTGTATGAACGACCTCAGGAAATCGAGTTTTATGCCAGATTCAGCAGAGAGCTCCTTGATTGTTTGCAAGTTCATGCAATCATCTTTCTTCCGATATGGTTTTAGTCTTCTACTCATTTCTGGATTTATGCCCTTTGAATTCCTCGGCCCGCCTGTCAGATGGCGTTTATATCTATTGCGCTGCTCTTGGAATTGTACATTGCCAGGATGTCCATCGAGGGTCACGCCAACATCCCTGCAAATTACCGACTGACTACCCTGACAAACACCACATACCGGCCATCTGGTCTTCCGTCCGTCACCCTCCAACTGGTGAAAGTGATGTGAGGCATGATATCAATTTCGATAATCTAAGCTTGCTGAAACACACATCTTTTATTTTTGATGCAGCACAACACAGATGTCACCACTATTAAGATGGCCATCATTAATGCACAATCAATATCAAACAAGTCTTTTATTCTGAATGACTTTTTTATATCACGATCTTTGGACTTTTTATTCATCACTGAATCCTGGCAAACAAATGGCCCTAGGGATCTAACACCTCCAGGCTGTGACTTTTTAAATTCCCCACGGATTTCAGTGGGAGGAAGTGGCATTGGCAATGTTTGTAGAAACACGTTTAAATGCAGGACACTGCCTATGGACATGTATTCCAGTTTTGAGGTCCAAATATTAAAGATTGATATCTTGGGGGCCTGGGTAGCACAGTGTTAAAGACGCTGACTACCACCCCTGGAGTTCGAAACCCAAGGCATGCTGAGTGACTCCAGCCAGGTCTCCTAAGGAACCAAATTGGCCCGGTTGCTAGGGAGGGTAGAGTCACATGGGGTAACCTCCTCGTGGTCGCTATAATGTGGTTTGCTCTTGGTGGGGCGTGTGGTGAGATGTGTGTGGATGCTGCGGTGGATGGAGTGAAGCCTACACACGTGCTATGTCTCTGTGGTAACACACTCAACAAGCCATGTGATAAGATGCTCAGGTTGATGGTCTAGGACACAGAGGCAACTGAGATTCATCCTCCGCCATACAGATTGAGGCAAGTCACTACGTCACCACGAGGAATTAGAGTGCATTGGGAATTGGGTATTCCAAATTGGGGAGAAAAACAAATTATTGACATCTTGGGTTCTGCTTGGATTTCTGATGAATGAGGCATACTGTATGATCCGACCCCTAAGAACCACCTCAAGCTTTGTACACACTGCCAGTGACATCGCGCGGGACAGCGACACCATCCCATTAATTTTCAATGAGAGCACAGCGACTTCCAGCAACACGAGCTGTCGCGACCGTTGGCGACCAGATGTGGGCGTGTCCAGCGACACGACAAAGTTGAGACAAGTTCAAATTTATTCAAATGAAGAGCGACTTACGGAAGCGACAGCCAATAGGAGAGAAGACGGGAGAGCTCACGTGATCCTTCTCTCTCTCTCAGCTCCTGCAGTAGCGGAAAGATGGATGAAAGGCTAATTCTTGCTGTTAACAATTTTGCAGTGCTCTATGATATGTCTCTTCCCACGTACAAGGACATTTTTAAGAAAAATACTACGTGGAAAGGTGTCTGACTCCGAGATTGAATGGTTTT